>JASCZW010016048.1:0-19408 GCA_034211315.2 Aedes japonicus
AATAGCTCAGTTGAATCAATACGGCTCGAAACAATATCGTTTACAAACAAAATTTTTGCAAACTCACGACGCTTTTTAACGTTTGGATGCTGATAAGCCTGCACCGAAGCTTCATATGGTGGGAGGAAATCTTGCCCAACCTAATTTACGTAGTGCAAATGATAAAAACTGTTTTTGTACAGACGACGCTCTTTTAACGTTTGGATGCTGATAAGCCTGCACCGAGCTTCATATGGTGGGAGAGGAAATCTTGCCCAACCTAATTTACGTAGTGCAAATGATAAAAACTGTTTTTGTACAGACTTAATTTGCTCTTCATGGGTGAATGAAAAAATTGACAAAACTAAACTACAGTATTCCAGTATTGACCTGACATAGGTAATGTATAATGTTTTTATTGTATAAGGATCTGAAAACTATGACTGAAGCGTTTTAGAAATGCCAGCATGCTATTGGCTCTATTAATAATTGTATAGTAATGGTCAATGAATGTTAGCTTAGAATCTAAAATAACTCCTAAGTCCAAATTCTCATGCACTTTCCTACAGACTGATTTTCTAGAGTGATCATAATATCAGGTGTGTCCTGTTTTCTGCTAAATGCTATCGCATTACATTTTTGAACATTTAATTGCAAAAGGCTTTTGTTGCACCATATATATATAGAAAGTATTTATTTCTTTCTTAAAATTCTTGATATTTTCTTTGTTTCTTATTTCCAGAAAGAGCTTTATATCGTCGGCATTTATTAAGAATTTTACATTTTTAGGTATGAATGAATTCTCGTTTACAAAAAGAATAAACAAAAGAGGGCCTAGATGAGGCCCTTGGGGGACACCTGAGGTGACTTGAATAGGATTTGATTTCTTTCCTTTGAATCTTACTATTTGTTAACGATTAGTTAGGTAACATTGAGGCCATTTCAGGAGACCGGGCTCAATTCCTAGTTTTTGTAATTTGAACAGTAGCATGGGTAAGTCAATACGATCAAATGCCTTACTGAAGTCTGTATATAGTGCTCAGTGTTCGGAAAAACTCAAATCCTAAAAACTCAAGCATGAGTTTATGAACCCATGAGTTTTGCCTTCCAAAATTCAAAGCCACAATAATCACCGGTGAGTATTACGCTCCAAATATTCATTCCTTTGTATCGTTTCGTTGTTATTATTGATGTTATTGCAGTAGAGGATAGCGAAGCTATATGGCATGCATAAGCATGTTCTAGATTGACGTTTGAACGGTTACAGTTCATTTTAAACCAGAATGATTTTTCGGCGTTTCGACTACAAATGAGTGAAAATACATGAGAATCTCAAGCATGAAATTTGCTTGCTTAGTTCACGCATGAGTTTACTCCCTCACGGAAGCTCAATAAATGAGATTTGAGAATGATTTTCCGAACACTGATAGTGCCTCTACGTGGTTTCCGTTATCCATTGAAGTCAACGAGTAGTTTATGAATTTAATTAAATTTGTATTAGTAGAACGTCCTTTGAAGAACCCATGTTGCTTTTTAGTAATCCTGTTTTTTATTTAATATTGATACTAAATAGGAGCTCTTCCATAATTTGGGAAAAATACCAGATTCTAGCGACATATTAAATAGCCAAAACAATGAAGTTGTAAATTCCAACGCTAAGTTTTTTAAAAATACGGGTGAAATGCCGTCAGGTCCACAGCCTTTCGATGCTTCTTCTTCTTCTTTGGCATTTCAAGCTTATTGCTTTCACAATTAGCTTATGCCGACTTCTCAATGTATTGTTCTAGATGCACTTCCACAGTTGTTAATTGAGAGTTTTCGATGCCACTACCAATGCATGAATTTGTATATTGTGTGGCAAGAACAATGGTACTCTCCAGGGAAGTCGAGAAAATTTTCAACCCGAAAGATTCTTTCGACCGGACCGGGAATCGAACCTGCCGTCACCGGCTTGGTAATACCGTGCCTTTATCCTCTAGGCTATCTGAGACCCATCGATGCATCTAATGTATTTAATGCTTCTCTAATGTCCAGTACATTCGTGTGATTAACACTAATATCCCTAGCAAACTCTGGAAAGAAATCAAAATATTCGCGATCACGATCATCTTCCAAAAATGTGGAATAGATTTCCTGGAAAAAAGTTGCAAATTAGTTGCAATTTTTTTCTGAGTTATTCCCAACATTTTCGTTCAGATGCATTTTTGATGGAAAATTATCTGACTTTAATCTAGTTTTCACGTAGCCAAAGAAATTTTTTGCGCAAGATTTTATTTCGCGTTTTATAACTATATTTAGTTGTTCGCAAATGTTCAAATAGTTGACCAAATTATCGTTACTGTATACTTTTTATAAAGTTTGTGAGCTTTTTGTTTACTGTTTCTTAATTTTTTAGGTTTTGGCTATACCAAACCGGATGCTTTGAATTCATTATTCGTCTTATTTTCTTAACAGGTACATGCACGAGTATAATTTGAAATATCAATTTATAAAAGACTTCTACACTGATGTAAAAAGCCTTTCAAAATTCATAAAATCTGCCTTATGAAACTTCATGAACTGACTAAATTTTGATTTCATAGGTCTCTTTTGACTATCATTGTGACCCTATAGTTTCCACATTTTTTCATTATGATAATTGTATGTCAGTCCTATCAATTTCATAAAAGTGCCTTATGAATTTTATTACTGATGCCTGTATATAACAATCATAAGGTATTTTTATGAAATTGTAAAGATTGTGCATCAAACGTTTGTTGTTTTGTTTCCTTGCGGTCGATCATGGTTGCCGATGATCCCGACGCTTGAAATAAAGTTATTATAGTGTTCTAAGCTATTACCTTAATACTTGTGGTTAGACGCTAATTGTACCATGGGAGTGTAATATAACTAACTGGAAATAATGTGTTGATAAAATTTAATAGACTAAAAGATATTGTTTATGAACCACTAAGTCAAGCAGTTTTAAGACACTTTCCACTTCGCTTTCCACCAGCAGTTTGAGAAAGTTGAACAAACAAATGGCTTTGTTTTTGGCCATTGCTGTGGGCACATCTTTTAGGGGTTCTGGAAGAAATATTCTTTGTATTTTGCCTAATTAATTTAAAGTGGTGAAAAATACTTCTTGGTTCTAAATGGCGGCAGAGATGAAAAAAACTACTATTAAATACATAGCATAAGATTATTATTACCATAATCAATTCTTGAGAAGTTCATAACACCAACAAACGAATTTTATAAGGTCGCTCGATAAAAACAATATGGTTACGATAATGAAATCATAAGTAATGATAATGATGAACTCATGCCATTTCATAAGGTGGTTTTATGAAATTGATACTGTTTCCTTGTGGCAAAATTTCATAAGGGTATTTAATGTGTGTGTGTGTGTGTGTGTGTGTGTGTGTGTGTGTGTGTGTGTGTGTGTGTTTTTTGTTTTTTTTTTTTAGACGGGATGGAAAATCTGCAACCAGACACCTGAAGAACTCAGGGTGTGGGGATGAGGGTGCCAACAACCCACTAAAAACCCACCCGTGCCTTAAGCCCCGGCCCTCCCCGGAACCACCTTTCGGTATTACTTCGGGGAGGTGGCTCTTGTGCTTGTTCAGCACCCACTATGTCTAACTACTTAGGGCTTTAGTAGTTAGGTGGTCCCTGCGACCTGCCTTTGGTCGTTTCGCCATTTTTGTTGGAGATCGAGGACGATCTGGGAGGCTGCTACGCATACCGCGTCCCAGATGTCCCGGTCTTGACACATCCTCGGGACCAAGTTGTCCGGAGTCGTGTCGTGACCGCTTACGGCAAACATGCCTGATCTCGCGCCGTCGAAGCGAGGACATGCGAAGAACACATGTTCTGCAGTTTCCTCAACTCCCGCGCATTCGCTGCATGCGGAGGACTGTGCATGCCCATATTTGTGCAGGTATTGTCTAAAACAGCCGTGGCCAGACAATATCTGCGTTAAGTGGAAGTTCACCTCCCCGTGTCGCCTACCGACCCACCCGGTTAATTCCGGGATTAGTCGGTGGGTCCACCGACCTTTGGTGGAGTTATTCCATTCCCTTTGCCACTTAACCATGGAAACGGCTCTAGTGGTCTTTCGAATACCTCTTGTTCCACGTTGTTCGAAGCACTCTACGTCCTCTTTTATGACCATGCCTATTGGCATCATCTCCGCTAGGACGCAGACCGCGTCGCGTGATACCGTTCGGTAAGCACTAACCACTCTTAGGCACATGAGCCTGTGCGTACTCTCTAGCTTACTTACGTAGCTCTTGGTACTCAAGGCGGTGATCCATGCCGGCCCGCCGTACCTAAGTATGGACAGGGCGACGCTGGCCAGGAGTTTACGCTTACTCTCTTGCACCGCCGAGCTATTCGACATCATGCGGGATAATGCCGATATAGCCATTGAGGCTTTCTTGCAAGCGTAATCGACGTGACTGACAAAGGACAGCTTGTCGTCGATCATGACCCCAAGATACCTCAAGAACCTCTTTGATTCTACTGTGCAGTTACCTGCACTGATCGTCGCATCTTGCTCCGATTTCTTATTGTTCACCACCGTGACCTCAGTCTTATGGTGGGCTAGCTCCAAGTGCCTGGAGCTCATCCATCTCTCCACAATGCCAATGGAGTGTGAGGCCGTTAACTTGACCTCTTCGAAGGATTCACCACATATCTCTAGGGTAGTGTCGTCTGCGAACCCGACAATCTTTACCCCGCTCGGGAACTCAAGCCGCAGTACCTCGTCGTACATCGTGTTCCATAGCACCGGACCCAGGATCGAACCTTGTGGGACGCCTGCGGTGATCTGTACACGTTTCTGGCCTGCCTCTGTATTGTATACCAGTACGCGATTCTGGAAGTAGCTTCCGAGAATCTTGTACAGGTACCCAGGAACCTGTAGGCGCTGGAGCGAGTCGGCAATAGCCACCCAACTGGCGCTGTTGAAGGCGTTTCTCACGTCAAGGGTGACCACTGCACAGTAGTGTACTCCTCGCCTCTTGCGCTGGATTGCCACCTCAGCCGTCTTGGTGACGGCCAGGATGGTATCCACCGTCGACTTCCCTTTGCGGAAGCCAAACTGATTGTCCGACAGACCGCCTGTACCCTCCGTGTACGTTGTCAGTCTGTTGAGGATTACCCTCTCGAGCACCTTACCCGCTGTATCCAACAGACATATAGGTCTATATGCCAATGGATCTCCTGGTGGCTTCCCTGTCTTTGGTAGCAACACAAGGTTCTGAATTTTCCAGGCGTCCGGGAAGACGCCCTCGTCCAGACACTTTTGCATCACCACTCTGAACATTCCGGAATCCAGCAAGATAGCCGTCTTGATGGCCAGGTTCGGGATACCATCAGGTCCCGGCGCTTTGTTCACCTTTAGCGACTTTGCTATCGCAATGAGTTCTTCATTCGTCACCGTCGCCTCGTCGCCGGCCCCCGTTGTGCCGTTATCAATGCCCACGTGGTCACGGGTGTTCGGCGGAGCCGTCCACCCTTCCGTCGCTATGACAGCGTTAAGGTCTGGGATACTGGAACGCTGGTCATGGGACAAATCTACAGCGGCGGGGGGCCATGGACTCGGGTCGTGGCTCGGAAAGAGTCCCCCAACGATCACCTGCAGCAGCTCTGATGAACGCTCGGTTGGAGCCGTCGATCCTCTGGTTTTGGCCATTACTACCCGATAGGCGTCACCCCACGGGTTCGCATTGGCCCTCTGACACAGACCCTCGAAGCAGGATCGCTTGCTGGCCTTTATCTCCCTCTTTAGTGCGGCCTTCGCGGCGACTAGCGCCCCTCTACGCTCGATTCTCTCGGCGTCTGACCGCACTCTCTGCACCCTCCGTCTTGCGTGGAGGCATGTTCTTCGGAGGTCGGCGATCGACTCCGTCCACCAATACACCGGCGATCTTCCATTCCTCGGTTTGACTTCCCTCGGCATGGTCGCATCGCACGCTCGTGTAAGTGTCATAACGAGTCGTTCGCCGCAAGGTTCCTGGGTTTCGCGTTAATTTCGATCCCTCTCAAGCGCCTCTTTAAAGGTCTCTACATCAAAGTAGGACGTCCTCCATCTGCGGGCGAATGGAGTGGATGCTCCTCCTTCTGCACGCTGCCTTGTATTGTGGACGATACAATATCGAACCGCCAAGTGGTCGCTATGGGTGTAGCCATCATCCACCCTCCAATTGCTCATCAGCCCAGGACTGCTGAATGTTATATCGATAATCGATTCCGCTCCGTTTCTGTGGTAGGTACTCTTGGTACCCACATTGGCTAGGTCTACGTTGAGCCTAGCCAAGGCCTCCAGAAGTATTTGGCCCCTAGGGTTGGTAAGGCGGCTTCCCCACTCGAGCGCCCAAGCGTTGAAGCCCCCGCTATTACCAACGGGGTCAGGCCAGTTAGCTCCGTTGTCATCCGATCTAGCGTATTGGTAAACTTTTCGATCGACCATCTTGGCGGTGCGTAGCAGCTGCAGAAGAACACTCCATTCACTTTTACAACCGCAAAGCCTTCGTTTGTGGTAGACACAACCTCCTGAACCGGGTACTTGCCCGTCGTCCATAATGCCGCCATATTAGCCCTGTCCGCGAACCAGTTCCCGTTGCCGGGTGGGATGCGGTATGGGTCGGAAATAATGGCGATATCCGATGCCGACTCGCTAACGCTAGCAGTTGCTGGGCGACCTCACAGTGGTTCAGGTTTAGTTGGGTTACCTGCATTACTGTTGGCTCTTTGGTATACCCTTAGCGGCCGGGCACTTGGCCCCCCCCATGACGTGCTTATCGTCCGGTTTCCCGGCGCACATCAAGCATTTGGGGGGGCCTTTGCAGTCCCGCGCCTTGTGGCTAGTGCTGCCACACCTTCTGCACATGTTGCTGCGATCTGGGCCTTTGCATTCCCAGGACATGTGCCCGCTCTCTAGGCATCTGAAACATGCCTTTGGCGGCTGGTGTAGGCTAAGTGGGCATATAGACCATCCCACCTTCACCTTCGCCACCTTCAACGCCGCGTCCGCGTCGACTGCCGCTACCCTCATGGTTGCAACTTGGGTCCCAAGTGGACCCTTCCTTAGACGAATGTCTGCTGCTGCAACCTCGACCTTGCACTGTTCCTTCAGTGCAGTGGAGATCTCGTCTGCCTCGGTGATCTCATCCAGGTTTATAACTTGGATCGTCACCTGCGAGACGAGGGCGCGCACCTCCACACCCTCACCTAAGGCCTGCCTTGCCAGGTCTCTATACGCCGGGCCCTTTAGCGTAGTCGCCTTTTTCAACTCCAGGAGCGTCTCGCCGGTGCGGGTACGGCGTATACTCCGCACATCGGCTCCCAAACCTGCCAATTTGGCGTCCCCACGCATCGCTTTCAGGACCTCCGAGTACTTGGACACGTCGGTCTTCACGATGAGGGCCTCTCCGCGGTTCCGCTTGCGAGCCACCTGTCGCTTATCTTTTTCTTTTCTTGTCCTATTTCCCTTTTTCCGGACCTTGTTCCATTGGCTTTCTCTGCCACGTCTGGGTTCGTCGCTCGTCCCCCTCTCCGCACCAGCGTCTGCCTCCGTGCTGGTTATCACTGTCGTGGTCGGGGCCCCGCCGTTCGGGCCCCCTTTGGCGCTTGAGACCACTCTCGAGCTGGGCGTCGCGCCTTTCGCGCTGGGCTTGGCGCCGGGGCCTCTCTCTTTTTTGGCAGCCGGAACTGGTCGCGAGGATGGACCCTCGGACCCTGCCGCCACGTTCGCATAGGTTGGATTTCCTCTTGAGGCATCCGACACGATGCGCTTCTTTGAAGCGCCAGGTGCCGTTTCGCCCGGGGACTGCCTAGCCCGCTTGGAGGTCCCTGCCCCCGTGGATAGGGTGGACTCTCCGACGGAGACGGATACGTTCGTCTGCGTCTGCTTTGAGGCTATGTCCCTTGCCCTCTCCGTCGCAGCTAGCCTTGCCAACTCCTTGGCACTTTGTTCGGCTAGGAGCTTGGCCTCCAGCTCCTCCCTCTCTTTGCATGCAGCTTGCACTGTCATGCGCAGCCTCAAAAGGCTTAGTTTGAGGTCCTTAGCAATGTTGTTACGCGTCGACGTGAAGTCGATTATCGCGTCCAACTGCTCGGACACCTCCATCACTTTAGGAAGGGTTTCCCGCATCCTGTCCATGGCCCGGATGAGTCCTGGCCCATCCATGACCACGCCTAGCCTGCCACCTGCCTCTGATGCCGTAGCACTGCCGCACGTGTCGCTTACTCCCGATTCCACCACTCCTCGTGGTGGGGACCTCGCTAGGCCGCCTTTAGCGAACGGATTCGCTTTCCCTTTCTCCTGGTTTTTTGTTGTTGTTTTTTCCTCCATTTTGTTGGGTCCCCCTCCAGCCGCTATCCAAACCCACGTGGAGTAGTCGCTATTGTGATCCCATGGTTATCTATGCAAGCAGGGAGGCCATGCGAGGGTTGGCACGGCCCTTCATGGGGAACCGTGTTCAGAGCCGGATCACCGCAAGACAGGTATAGGGTCATCTGAGCCTACTCCCGCCCGACTGGCGAGGTCGGGCGGTGGAGAATGGAACGTACTGGAGGACTGCCAAGGTTTTAACAGGACGGAGACGACCTGTGCCGTGGGAACCTCGCCATTTCCTATCGGTGTCACAGCACTGAGGGAGACGACACAGACGCCAGCCCGAACACCGCGGTACCACTAATTTTCCTTTCGCAGCCAGTTGCCATAATTGGGGTTTTACTGGCATCCGCCCCAATGCGTCGTAGGACGCTCCCTCCGTAGTTCGTTTAGCCGTTAAGGGGAGCTTAACGTTTCCAAGGTGCACCGCGGGGGGCGAACTACCTTCGAACCTCTGCGTGTGTGTGTGTGTGTGTGTGTGTGTGTGTGTGTGTGTGTGTGTGTGTGTGTGTGTGTGTGTGTGTGTGTGTGTGTGTGTGTGTGTGTGTGTGTGTTTGCGTGTGTGTCTAAAATTCAACGCCCACTGCCCGGCAGTGCTTTTATGGAAGAAAAATGTCTGCAGTTGTACTGACTGTTGTCAGTGTTGTCTCAAACTACAAACAATTTTAGCCCGGGAGTTGAAAGGTGATAGCTCTGTTGGGTTCCAGTGGCCCATTTCAGAACGACTGGTCACTCACGTCTATTCCGAGGCCACCTTCACTTACAACAAGCTCCGCATTTACACAATACAATCATTAATTGGACATTGGTATAGTGTATACACTTCCATCGTCAAAACAAATGTAAATACAAATGTATTTAGTAGCATAACACTAAGTAATAATCAGTTAGATCTCACCGGAAATAAATGTTTTTTTCCTCCTTATTCGTTTGCAATGAGCAGCCCTTTCACTTCCGGCTCTTCCACTTCCAACAAAAATACTTCCATTTAAGGTTCAATTTACTTTCATGCCTTTTCGGAATTTTTTTCAAAAGCAGTTTTAATCGGCACAGCATATCAGATCACAAAACACTCGCGTAATTTTGTGAAAAATTTCAAAATAAACAGAATGACGCGAGCTTTTTGCGATCCGATATGAACTGCCGATGAAAACTGCTTCTGAAATTTTCGAAAACACCTCAAAGTAAATTGAGCCTTAACCTATCACATGCGCTAAGATTCACTTGAATAATTCAAACACAAGCAACACAATTTAAAAACAACAATCACTTGATAAACAACAATCACGGATAAAGAGCAGAAAAAAACGTGACAGCCTTCATAAGGTTATTTAATGAACTTCAAAATGTTTTTTGCGCCAGTACTGATGCTTTGATATTTCTATTGTTTCTAAAAATCGATTGCCAGTCTATTCTGCTTAGCTTATGTTTTATATTTTCATAATTTGCCGAGTGGTATTGGAACACCTCTTCGTAGTCGCAGTCGTCGGGTCGGGTCTGTGCAAAAATGAAACTCCAAAGGTTTCTTACAAAAATGTATAAATATGTGCAAATTTCATTTACAATTTTCAATATAGTGTTAGATTTTCTCGGTTCGAAACGGTTTTATTTTGAAGATGGCACGAATTTTAGATTTTAGAGGATCTCAGATAGCCTAGTGGATAAAGGCACGGTATTACCAAGCCGAAGACGGTGGGTTCGATTCCCGGTCCGGTCGAGGGAATCTTTCGGGGTGGACATTTTCTCGACTTCCCTGGGCATAGAGTAGTATCATTGTGCTTGCCATACAATATACAAATTCATGCAGTGGTAGTGGCATCGAAAACTCTCAATTAACAACTGTGGAAGTGCATCTAGATAGAACACTAAGCTGAGGGCCGGCAATAAGCGAATTGTGAAAGCAATAAGCTTGTAAGCCAAAGAAGAAGAAGAACGAATTTCATTTCAAAGATCTCGCAATAACGCATTTTAAATAACGACAATCTTACTAAAAATCAGACCATCTCATCCACTTTTCTTATTTTATGCAAGCTGTAGTGCAACAAAGCTTATTGGATGTTTATTGCTATCTTGTGCTTGATGTAAGCTAAGAACCTGTAAAAGATTCGTTCACAACACTCGTTGTTGCGAGATCTTTGAAATAAAATTCGCGCCATCTTCAAAACAAACCTGAGCAAATCAAACACCACATGGAAAATTTTAAATGAAAGAATTTCTTAAACATTTTGAATGAAAGAATTATGCACATATTCATATTTTTTTATTAAAAAACTTCAGAGTTCCACTTTTGCGTTCAGAGCTCCAATTATGGAAACGCAGAGCTTCAAACACAATCACATGCCACTTGTAGAAATATTCACAGCATATTGAATTTTTGCTTATTAAACTACATATAAAGTTTTCTTTTTAGTAACCTGGATTTTTCTGAAATCGACTGGGAAGTCAGGGAATATATTTTTTACGCCAACGAGACGCCACCCTGTATATGTCATGAAATAATGGCAAAAACCTATGTGGTTTGCTTAATACGTTGTATATTAAATTTACGTTTCGTGTAGACGCATAATTTTTATGAAGTGATTTCTCACTTCAGTAACAAATGAAAGCTATGTGAAATTGTAGTGAATATTTTTCACTGATTGTTTAATTTATTTTCTCAGTGTCAAGCTCGCAGTCAAGAGTAAGAAATAAGCTGGAAAAGGATCGTGCTCTTGTACTGTGCGGTTCTATTTTCTATTTGCAGGAAGTGCATTGCTACCTAACGCTACAAATTTCAACAGCACTTCTCAGTGCTCTACTCTACCTACAATTATTCAATTTTGTTCCTTTTATTGCTATTCGATCCTTGTTTGGGCCCTTCGGTAACCCGGCTTGGATATCGCATTGGAAAATTCCTCTTCGCTCCTTCAGATTCTTAAAGTAGTCTGCTTGGTTGTCGATTTGGAGAAGAAATATAAATTTCCATATTTAAAATTCCTTTTCGATCTTTATTTGGGCCCTTCGGGTAACCCGGCTTAGATGGATCACATTGGAAAATTCCTCTTCGGTTCATCGGGTTCTTATAGAAATCTGCTTGAAGAAGATTTGGAGAAATTTCGTCTGCCAATATGGCAAATGAAAGCAAACGAAAAGGGCAATCCACTGATCCACCCTTTAACACAATTAATGTGAGTAATCAATTTGATATGCTCACAGATGATGAGACTGATCCATCATCACATCAAAATATTAACAAACTTTCTCGACTGAGAAAGGATAAGGTTCCCCCTATAGTGGTGACAATTTCTGATTTCCATGCTTTTCGCAAGGAAATAATATCATTTGTTGAAGGAGTTAAATATTCCCTTCAAATTTCCAATCGAGGTGAATGCCGTTTGATCGCTGAAACCTTGGATGGATTCAAAGGTCTTCTTGTGTATCTTACTAAGAAGAACCATCATTTTTTCACCAAAGCTGAACGTCTGTTCAAGGTTGTCTTAAAAGGTCTGCCTAGTGGTGAATCCCTGGATGAGATCAAGACTGAATTAACAAATTTACTTGAAATTAGCCCAGTCCAAGTAATTAAAATGAAAATGAAATCCCGTCCTGGCGATTATCGCAACGGATTTCTAATGATTTTTATCGAGTTCACTTCAAGTCAAGTGAATTAAATAATCTTAAGGCTTTAGAAAAAGCTAGCCTTATGCTCCATGTCCGAGTGAAGTGGGAACATTTCAAGAAGACTAAAGCAAACATCCCAAACCTCACCCAGTGCCGTAAGTGCCAGGGATGGGGTCACGGAACGAAACATTGTGACATGATTGCTAAATGCATGAATTGTGGAGATTCCTCCCACATTAAGGACGATTGTCCTGTGAAGGAAGACCCAAAGAAATTTAAATGTTCAAACTGTGGTGAAAACCATAAATCAAATGTTTGGGAGTGCAAGACGCGCAAAGCTATTTTGCAGTCGCGCACTAAACGACAGGTAGGGCACGCTTCACGTTCTCAACCAGTTACTCATTTTGCAGCTGCTAACATCGATCAGTGAAGAACAAATTCATACCAAACCGTCGTAGGTAGAAACAATTTTCCATCCGTAGCCGTTGCTTCCAACGGTCAACGAGGAGCAACCACTACTTCTATCCCTTCAGGTACCAACAATGCTCGAGTTTCAAACTCTTCTTTTATACCTAATCGTGTTGCAAACAACGTTCAACATGCAAATGGATCTACCTATGCAGCCGTTGCAGCGAGTAGGAATCAAAATCGAAATTCCAACGGGAATTCTGATGAATCTGATTTGGGTAGTATTACTGGCCCTAAATTGGAATTTTTACAGCAATCGTAAATCGATATGATTTCCGATATGCTAAAAACTAACTCCATGTTTGAAGCAATTCAAACTGGTATTAAATTTGCTAATAATATAGTCATGACTTTAAAATTCAGCAATGAATTGGGATGCTCGATTTATCAGAGATAATGAAGACGAGCTATTTAATTTCCTAAGAATTCAAAACGTGCATATTGCAGTTATATCTGAGACTTATCTCAAACCTGCCCATGAGGTTAAAAGAGATCCTAACTATTTTGTTTACCGAAATGATCGCCTTGATGGAGCTGGTGGTGGCGTTGCCATCATAGTCCATAGGCGCATCAAACATCAAATGCTTTCTTCGTTTGAAACCAAAGTTTTTGAAACTTAGGAGGTTTCAGTTGAAATAAAATTTGGTCAATATACTTTCATAGCTGCCTATTTGCCACTTCAATGCACTGGGCAGCAGAAGAACTTTCTGAAGGGTGACCTCCAGAAACTTACCCGTAATAGGTCTACATTCTTCATTATTGGTGATTTCAATGCAAAACACCGCTCATTGAATAATGCGTAAAGCAATGCCAATGGTAATCTACTATTTGACAATTGTTCTGCAGGCTATTACACTATTCAGTATCCAAACAGCCCAACTTGCTTTTCTTCAGCTAGAAATCCCTCCACTATTGATTTGGTCTTAATTGATTCATGTCAACTTTGTAGCCAATTGGCTACTCATGCTGACTTTGGTTCTGATTACCTTCCGGTAACATTTGAAATTTCTCAAGTTCTGAAAATGATTTAGAAGCTGCCACCATGGTACAGTACTATTGAATTACATAGAATTTTGAACGTTGATATATTTATTTGTTCAGGCTCAATCGTATTAACTTTACGGAGCCGAATTTCTTTTTAATATACATTGGATATCTTAAGGCTAGCGTTAGAGGAGAAGAACCGAATACTCACGGTCGTCTCGAGGTTAGTAGGGATTACAAAATCGTGGGGTTGGGCGAAAGGTGGGATTTTAACATGATTTGAAGTTTATTACATTTCATTTTGATTTGCTGATACAACTTTTGATTGATGGTAATCACAAAAAAAATAATCATAAGGTAATACTAAACATACAGGTTAATTACACTACAGCATTATATTATTGCTAGTCAAAAACACATAAATGAGTTTTAAAAACTCTAGATCACGTGAAGCCAAAATATCTCAAATTGGAACACTGGGTTGTCTACCTCGAGCCCGAAGGGAATCATAAAACTCAGATCTGACTCCACGATGTTCAGCACAAGACCAAATCTCATGATCTGCGTCCTGATAACCCTGTCCACATTCACAGAGATTGCTGTTCTTCAGTCCAACACGGAACAAATGAGCGTTTAAAGAATAGTGATTGGACAAACGGCGAGACATCACGTGAATGAAATCTCGAGCCACATCCAACCCTTTGAACCAAGGTTTCTTTGACACCTTAGGGATGATAGAATTTAACCAACGCCCCAAATCTCCTTCACTCAACTTGCTTTGCCAGCTGGCGAGTGACTGTTGACGAAAAATAGAAAAAAATTCACTGAAGGCGATTTGTCGTTCATAAATATCGCCTTCCATAGCGCCCACCTTTGCGAGCGAGTCCGCCTTCTCATTGCCCGGAATCGAACAGTGAGATGGAACCCACACAAAGGTGATGAAAAATGAACGTGAAGATAAAGCACTTAGAAACCCTCGTATTTTCTTGAGAAAATACGAGGAGTGCTTTACCGGCCTCAAGGAGCGAATAGCCTCTATAGAACTGAGAGTATCCGTAAAAATAAAATATTTATCCGGTGTTAGTGAGGCAACAGTTTCTAACGTATAATGTATTGCCGCTAGTTCGGCAACAAATACGGAACAAGGAGCTTGAAGTTTATGAGTGGCACTATGAATTTTGTTATATACACCAAAGCCTGCGGAATCCTCTATCAATGACCCGTCAGTGTAGAACGATTTGTCGGAATCAACATGCCCGAACTTTGCAGCGTATGGTAATCATAGAACGATGATGCTCTGGGATTCCATGAATTTCTTGCTTCATGGACAAATCAAAATAAATCGAATCGCCGAAGTTGGAGAAGCTAACACGATTGGAAATATTCAACGAAGTGCTGACATCAAATGTAATGTACGTATAGTACAAAGCCATGAAGCGCGTCTGAGGATTCATCTCAAGAAGCTTCTCAATGTTTTCGATCACCTGGGGTTTCATAACTTCATATCTGGTGAGGAGCCTGAGCGACAATTCCGAAAACCGATCCGAGAGTGGCAACACGCCGGCCAACACATCAAGACTCATCGTTTGAGTCGAGTGCATGCATCCTAACGCAATACGAAGACACCGATACTGAATACGTTCTAGTTTGATTATGTGCGACCGAGCCGCCGACTGAAAACAAAAACTACCGTACTCTAAAACCGACAAAACAGTGGTCCGGTACAACGTTAGAAGATCTTGCGGATGGGCTCCCCACCAGGTTCCGGTAATAGTTCGAAGAAAATTGATCCTTTGTTGACACTTTCGTTTCAGATGCTCAATGTGGGTCTCCAGGTGCACTTAGAATCGAACCAGACCCCAAGATATTTGAATGACATTGAATGAGTTATCGGTGTACCCCAAATTTGAAACTTCGGTTGTGCTGGGCGATGCTTCCTAGAAAAAACAACCAACTCAGTTTTCTCCGTAGAGAGCGTCTGTCAATATGGCAAATAAAAGAAAACGGAAAGGGCAATCCATTGATCCGCCCTCCAACACAATTAATGTGAGTAATCAGTTTGATATGCTCACAGATGATGTGACTGATCCATCATAGCATCAAAATATTAACAAACTTTCTCGACTGAGAAAGGATAAGGTTCCCCTATAGTGGTGACAATGTCTGATTTCCATGCTTTCGCAAGGAAATAATATCATTTGTTGAAGGTGTGAAGTTTGGTATGTGAAAAATTGGTAGTTTGCCAGATTTGTGCCTTCAAAAACTCGAAGTCAGTATGCAAAGCGGCCATGATGGCAGCCATTTGTGGTTTGTAGCTACCTTCACCTTAATGTGATTTTTGTGATGTTGCCGATAATGATTTCACTGGATGCTATCGATTTGGTATTTTACCCTTCATACAGAGAAGGGTTATGAGATCGCTTTAAAACTCCACTTTTGATCCGAAGACCCGCAGGGCTAAGTATCGTACACAAATCGATTCAGCTCGACGAGTGTGTGTGTGTATTTGTGTGCGTCATATTTGAATAAACCTATGTTTCTCAACAACCACTGAACCGGTTTACATGAAACAAACGCCTATTCAAACATCGCTCTGGAAGGTGTAATGCGACGAGCCGGGCTCAACAGCCGGGGTACGATTTTCACGAAATCTGGTCAATTTGTGTGCTTTGCGGACGACATGGACATTATCGCAAGAACATTTGGAACGGTGGCAGAGTTGTACACCCGCCTGAAACGCGAAGCAGCAAAGGTCGGACTGGTGGTGAATGCGTCGAAAACAAAGTACATGCTGGTACGGAACCGAGCACGACCGATTAGACACCTAGTAATAGACCGGACAACGTGAGTCTGGCAGTTGATGTATCCAAACAAATGTCAAATCGTATGGAAAATGCGAGGAAATGTTCGTTTGGATACACATGGCGGCACGTTGTCCGGTCTATACTAGAGTGTCATAGACTGATCCGCCTAGGAAGTAATGTCACGATAGACGGGGATACCTTCGAGATGGTGGAGGAATTTGTCTACCTCGGATCCTTAAGCCCCAAACACAATGGCAGCGGAAGGGGAATTGCAACGGCAGCAGAATGGCCCGATCTGAGTAAGCTAGCTTTGTCAATCAAACAACTAGTAAAAACAAAATCGACATCAATTAGACGCCTCGATGTCGATATTAACAACTGTCAAACTTGCCGTTGCCGTTCCGTTTCCGCTCCCATTGCGTTTGGGCCTTTACTGACGGCTTACAACAATACGAGTCGTGAAATTCGAAGGCGCATCATCAGTGGAAGTCGTGCCTACTACGGGCTCATCAACTAAGGAATCTTGTAGGTCACGTTTAAGAATCGTAGTTTTGCTGGTTACAGAAATAGTGAATTTAATTCTGAAATTCCCATACATTTTCAAATCGTTTACTACCAGCTCCATGAGGGTACTCGCCACATGGTGATGAGCGCTGGCAGATGCTCGACCAACTGGTTATTTAGCTCAAACACCATAGACTACACAGATAAAAATTTTATGGTAGTTTATACTTTCACTGCGGGTTGTCAATTAAGTATAGTGATTTTGAACCGACTATTTTCTTGGTCAAAACAACCATTCCTCTCTGTGTGCGTTTATTTGTCAATGCTGGTTTACATACTATAGGAATTTTGACTGTATTTGTATTCCGGTTTTACCTATCCTAGAATTTTTAAGCCATTATGATCTATGCAGCGTAAAACAGTAGTAATTTTTGTCTTCAATTTTCAGGATGCCGAAAAAATTAAGCGAGGATGCTCGTCGTCTTTTCGCGGCTTATTGCGAGAAAAAGTACGGTGAGGATTGGACTCGAACAGTGGGCCAAAAGGATCCTGAGCTGTACATAATTTTAGGAATTACGAAATGCAAAAAATCTCGTTTAATTGTATTAAATTTATTAAATAGCCTTAAATTAAACTGTAAAAATTTGAAGAACTTAATTTTAAGGGTACTGAAAAATGCAATGCCGATCAAAGTGATTTCATAACTGATAATATTACAAGACCAAATCATCCAATAATTCCAAGCACTCATTGTGGTGAATCAAATTCATGTACATATATTGATATTGCTAAGCAGGATGTTACAGAAGTTCCAAAGTATGACATTTATATAGGTCAACAAATACGGGCCCTACAGAATCATGATTTTGATATACCTTTTACTCAAGAGTTGGTTGTAGATAATACACGCAATGCTGAAAATGTACCTTTAAGGAACAATCGGAAAATGCCATTCCGCATGATTGAATTCTATAACTCAGGGGATGAAATAATGTGGTCTCGTGAAACATTGAATAAGGTAATGGACCCAAATACAAAAAAATTGATTCGGTACAACTCTGGCCATAACAAACGTTGCCAGCTTCAAACAATGGAAGAAAAAAAAATATTTGAAACCTACCATGACATAATGCGACATACAAATGTTCACTGTCAAATTTACATTAAAGATATCAAGGATTATGTTCCCCATAAAAAATCAACAAGAACTTTAAAAATCATGGCGTGGTGTATATTTCAAACCTGTAGAGAGATATATATATATAATATATATATATATATATATATATATATATATATATATATATATATATATATATATATATATATATATATATATATATATATATATGTAACTAAATATGATCAAAATGGTGCAGACAGTATTAAATTCACCATCTTGCATGATATGGATGAATTCGTTCATCCTTCGAAATTGGCAGCTCAAGTTCGAGGGAAACAGAGGTCTGTATTGCAAGATCAATTGCTTAAAACAACTCCAAGGAACTTTCTTCGAGAGCAAGTTAATTACCTGCATAAGGATAAAGATAATTACAATGCAAACAATAATTTAAAAAACTGTATTTCGGATAGCTCTGCGAGACAAATTGCTTCAGAAGCACGAAATATGTTCCGTGGCGATAAGGATGTCTTCAAATCTTTGATTAATTTATCTAACAAATTAGATTCATCCATAATGCATCTCAGCTACAAACCATTAAATTGACCATCATTTTGATGACTAGACAACAGTTAGATGTATTCATAAATGTACTCGATACCAATGGACCAATTGATTTCCACCTGGATGGTACGGGAAAAATGTGGAAATCCATCAAAGGGAAAGATGTGCTGTATTTCAACATTGTAGCCGGTATTCATATTTGCAGTACTGACAAAATAAGGAAAACATTTCTATTAGCGAGTTTCTTTACTGAAGATCAATTGGGAAGTAATATCGAACTTAACTTAAGAAATATTTTAAGATTTATCAGTGAAAATACGAAAAGGACTGTCTCACAAATATTTAGATCTATTACCACTGACAAATCGATGGCAGCTATAAATGCTATTGTTAAAACTTTTAACAATATGCCTTTAAACGAGTACCTTCAAAAATGCTACCATTTACAAATTAATGATCTAAATCCTCATGGCAATATTATTATCGTCAAGTTGTGCTCTTCACATTTGACGAAAAATATGTTCAAAGATATTAACAAATTTACTGTCAGCAATGATGATGTTCAGAAAAGGCTTTTAAAAATAATATTAGCTTCAATCATCAATACACGAACACTAGAATCAGCGCTCCGTCTATTACAATTACTTTTTAGATATATGATAACCCCGAACGCAAGCACAAAGCTAAATGCTTATTCAGAACTTAAATCGTTTTACGAGCTTTTCAACGAATACGTCGATGAAAAATACGACCTTCATGAAGTGGAAGTTCATACGGAGCAAGAATGTAGCAAAATATTGTACGAATCGAGTCCTTATTACAGATTAGGCTTAGATGTACATAAAAATGTTGTAGTTGAAGAGTATAAATCATTCGAAAATAGTTCAAGAATCTGTAGGTCCACAAGACAGTTTATTGAAAACAATATTTTAAAAAACATTGTAACATTCTTGCCTCTAGTTACTTGTATGCTTACATACAGAGATTTCTCAGGTGTGGATG
>JASCZW010016049.1:0-19402 GCA_034211315.2 Aedes japonicus
ACTTGGCATCGAAAGCTCGCAATTGCCAACTGTGGAAGTGCATTTAGAATACTAAGTTGAGAGCAAGCAAAGGCAAATTGTAGAAAGCAATAAGCTGGAAATGCTAAATAAGAAGAAGACATCTCTTTTCTTAAAAAAAAATTAATGAACATTTTCAGAGCTCGAAAAAATTGACACCCGTCGTGAATGACGAGTAAAAAAATATTCAGTGTGTACAATTTTCGCTCTTTTCATTTCGTTCTATCAGTCACGCAATACATTCGTGTTTACTTGTTTTGCTGTGCTCAGTCATTTCGTTGACCCTGTGTTTCACACTACTCATTCACACCACAGCAAAGCACATACCTGACTATTCAAGCGTCAAGAGATTTTGGTTGCTTGACTGAATGTTTTGGTAAAAAGTCATTCATTTTCGCTTTCGTGAGTGATTTTTTCTGACACAGGATTTTTTTTTTCAAATATGGCAAATATTTTTTCAATGGCCGAAATCGTTACAGAGTTTGTGATTCAAGATCGAGAAAAGGCATTTACAGGATCGATTCGAGAAGTTTTTGTATTTTCCACTTCAATGATTCTCGAAATGAAGGACTGTTCTTTCTTCTTTGCAGGAGAACGTTGAAAATGAATGAGTTGTTCGCGCTTATGTACATTCACTGTTTTCTGGAACGAATGAATGATGAAAGTAAAGCAACACAAAACAAGTTGATTCTTCTTGCACAAGAGATTCGTGGAGGCAAATTTGTGTTTACTTCATGTTCGTAAGGAACAGCGTGATGATTTTTAAGCTCTGATACGGTCCGTTATTATCTGTTCGACGAAGCGTTGACCAGATGTTTGAACAGGAGCGTTCTATAGCTCCTTTATCGATTTGATGAATGCATCTTTTGATTCTATGATACAGTTGGTTACAGTCTTTGGCTCGCCAGTTGTTTTCAAATACCCACCGGCGAATTCAAATACCCAAAACAAACCGGGTGACAGTGAGGCAAAATTGTTAGATTGCGGTTTCTTTTATACATACTGGATGTTTTGGCTTCCCAAGAAGGCTTATGTCTCTCGCACAATGCGCTGACGTTTTATCCGACCAAAACACGTAATTTCCATCTGGATGATATGTTTGAGGAAATGTAATCAATGTTTACTTCAAACAATGATTTTGGTGCACTTCTTGATTATTAGCCAAACCACTGGGCTTGAACCATGGTTTGGAAATTTCTCTCGAAGATATGGCACTATAAAGTATCACCTCAAACTTATGCTTGTATTTCACGTTGTAGCAGGAGATGTTTGCTCATCACCATGAGGCACCAAGATTGGACAGTAATGTTTTGCTGGAATGAACGATATGAAGAGAGAGTGTTGAAAGTTCCGTCAGTGTACGTTAGGTCGGAAATAGAATAGAAGTATTGAAAATTGACCGAAAGAGTATGGGCCAAGTAGTACTCGAACGAAGAACGTTACTATTGTCTAACATCCCCCTGCGGGGTAGGTCAATCTGGACGAATCCGCCACCGCAACGGGCCTGTTGACCTATTGGGAGGAACTGCTATTGAATCTGTGAATGATTTCACTATGCCATTGTTACTGATAAGAAGTAGTGTGGTTTCAGAATATGTATTCACAGCGTTTGGCATGTGACTATTTGTCTTTTATATGGAGGTTATCAAATTAAGTTTGTACCTCGCTTCAACAGCACAACCAACATGTGCATTTATGATAAAAGAGGAGCGGTGATTGACTGATCTGCTGGATTCATTTAGAATGAAAAAAGATGAGATGATGGCACTTTGTTAGATGACAATCAGTATAATTTATACAATTTATGAAGCGTATGTCTTAAGTTTAATTTAGTGTTCAAATCGGGTGTAGGTGAATTACCGAATCAAATATTTTCATTGGCGGAGATTCGTTTCCGATAACATGATAGTTTTGTTTTCTGGATTGTTGTCCTTCATGACACGAAGATCGTCTACGTTCACTTTCCGCTCCAGCAGTCAAAACTGTTGAATAACAAAATAAAATGGAGGATATACTGCCTTTAACTTACCACTCATACTCATCTGAAAAGCTCTATCTATCTTCATTCGGTTTTGGTGGTTTCTGGTTGATAACACTCAGACCTATTGGAGCGAAACTGCGCAATTGTGTACCGCTGAATTGCTAAGTTTGCTTCCAAATATGTTTATCACAGTTCCAGGAACTAGAACTTGAGAGAAAATGTACATTTCTGCAGATATTTTACAATATCGCTTCTCAACTTTTCCCAGCATTGTTCTTTGACTGTATCAATATTCGCTTTAGAACAATCCACTACAATTTTAAACAAATTATACTGCAAATGATCAGAGCTATAAACCACGTTGAAAAATATAACAGACCCTACTTCGGAAGATCAGCTCTTGTCAAAAAGAAGAGGAATTGTTAACGAATAACATTTATAATATTTTGAAGTGGAAATATCTTCTCATCAACATTATGTCCTAGTAATTGGAAAAACTGGGGATCTGCTTGGCATCCGCTTAATATCGTCCATTACGATGCATTTCAGCTCTACTACTCGTGGTTTGGTTAGGAACTTTCCTTACCTTGAATACATGAAGTCCGGCTCGCTTCAATGTCTGCTTTGAACCATTGAATCGAATGGTTCAGATTGCGCTTGAAGAAGTCCCTCACCTTCCTTGCATTCTCGGGTTCGGTCGTGACAGGTTGTGACGAAGTTTTGCATGTGTAAATATTGCACTTTGAACTAGTTTTACCCAAAATATCATCAATTTTACCATGCAATTTATCATTAGCATTGACGTTTGCACACCTCGTGGATGGAGCTACGATGAGGAATAATTCGTTGAAGACATTGCATGCCACTATGAAACGAAACTGATACGTTTCTTCACGCAACAATCACCACGAAAACACTCCTCGATCGCTCACCTGGCCACGTCCATGCAAACGTCGGAGATAGGGAGACTCCTTGCCTATGCATTTTTTCTCGTAGCTACTTATTGTCTAAATTTTCAGGTTCGCAAATGGAATTTTATTATCACTCTTATATTCATTTACTTTATTATTTATCATTATAATATTCATTCACTATATTTTTAATCATTATAATTCACAATATTTTTATATTACTATATGACATTGAATATATATTGGAAAGGGAGGGAGCATCAGGCTGGATTTGGACAATGGAGTGGTATGACAACCGGCGTCTAGCAGGGAACAAACAGTATCATTTTCTTATCCTACCGATTCGATTGTGATGTTGTGAATTCTACTCCAACAGCTTCAGCGAGAGTGACGCGCCCTTCTTAACAAGCCATCCCGTAAAAAGCTTAATAAGTACAGTGAATTGGGTTATTTATTGGAAGGAGAATCTTATGTTCCCGCGGGTTTCGCGTAAGTGTCTCTGCTTACGGGTCCGCCCCACCGTTTTTTGCCCTTAATACAGCGTTACTGTGAATGCAACCCGGTAACTCAATTTGATCTTGCTATTAAGTGGAGCTGACAAGGTCATGACGAGGTCTTAGAAGGGATAGTGGCTACCTTACAAACATACATACATACATCTTGACAGATACGCGTATTTTGTTTCTTCAGTGTCGTGTACTCGACTGAGTATTAGTAGGAATCAAATGAAAATTACTTATCTGAGTGTTCGGTGAACGTTTGTAGACAGCCAGGAATGCTGGATCCGGAGGAAATCGAAAGCCAGAGGCCACAACGACGACAAAAAGAGTTGCCCGCTGTTTCGAGCGAAGCTCCAACCTCTCCGTCCGAGATGTCGCAAAGAAGCTGAGAGTGGCGCCTTCAACCGTCGATAGAACTAAAAAACGACCTGGACTGTCGACTTACAAGAAAGTGGAGACTCCAAATCACGACGATAAACAAAACAGGTCGGCTAAAGCACGATCGCGAAAGTTGTACACGACGATGCTGACGAAGTTTGATTGCGTGGTACAAGGCGATGAAACTTACGTCAACGCAGACTTTAAACAGCTTCCTGGACAGGAATTTTACGCGGCAACCGGAGGGGGAAAGGTAGCAGATATTTTCACGCACATTTAACTGTCAAAGTTCGCGAAGAAATATCTGGTGTGGCAGGCCATCTGTACCTGTGGCTTTAAGAGCATAGTTAACATTGCGACCGGGACCGTCAACCAGGAAATTTATCTGAGAGTGTGCCTACAAAAACGTCTTCTGCCTTTCCTGAAGCGACACAATTTTTTCATTCTATTTTGGCCGGATTTGGCATCTTGCCATTACGGAAAAAGGCCATGGAATGGTATGCTGCCAACACGGTTCAAGTGGTGCCAAGGACAAGGACCCCCCAGAGCTCCGCCCAATATATCTCTTGTATTCTTTATTAACTTAACTTGAAAAGGAAAAAGAATTTGAATTATTAATAAAAACTTTAATCGACTCACAAACATTATTGTTTGTCCAAATTTTGATCGGAACACCCTTAACTGCGTCAAAGTTGGTTTCTGAGGGTGTTAACACATGGTGGCTAAGTGACCTAACCCTGTCATAAAAAATCATATATTTTATTTTGAAAACAGCTGCTTCAATATACTTTTTAACATAAACAAATTTGAATCCTAAAGGGTTTGAGCTGTTTAGTGGAATACCTGTAACTAGAAATTAGAAGAAAAATTAGTATTTTCCATTTAATTCCAACTACCTTTGCTTATCTTCGACAGATACGCGTATTTCGTCTACAATGTGTAGACTTCTTCAGTGTCTCGTACTAATAACTCGACTTCAGTCGAGTTATTAATGCGAGACACTGAAGAAACAACAAACATCGGTGTTGAATTAGAGCTTGTTCAAGCAAATTTGGAGAAGCTATTCTAGCTGTTTTCTTCTAGAATAGCTGAATGGCTTCTCACATATTTGAACAACTCTAATTCAACACCGATGTTTGTTGGGAAGTCTACACATTGTAGACGAAATACGTATCTGTCGAGATAACAAAAGGTAGTTGGAATTATATGGAAAATACTAATTTTTCTTCTAAATTCTAGATAAACAAATTTGCTAGAGACCCTTCATGATAACAAATATAAGCTTCATTATGAATTAGTGACCGCACTTTATCAAAAGATGTTCAAAAATATATATTAAATTATAGAACAAAGTTGTAAGAGTAACTTGCATTAGAATACAGACAGTTGAAAATGATGCGCTCTTCATCTAACTTACTAACAGATGTTAACACCCTACACACTCAGATTATTTTACAGAAATCTGTAAAGTTTTCCCGAATTCTCAACAGCTGAACGTTCGGTAATCTGATTTTATGGATTTCGGTAAAATTTTACCGAAATCCGGTAAATTTTTTGCAGATATCTGTAAAATTTCACCGAAATCCGTCAAATTGGATTACCGATCGTTCAGCTGTTGAGAATTCGATAAAACTTTACAGATTTCTGTAAAAACAATCTAAGTGTGTACTTGAGTCAATAGTTCAAACCGTGACACCTTTCGGTTAGTTCCGATTGATTTTTTTCTTACTGCAGAGCATTTTCAATTCCTGAACTCCATTTGTCGCATTTGACAATCGGAAATGATGGAGACGCCTTGTTGCTAGTTCGCTATTCCTCCGGGTAAGGTTAGCATTTGAATTTTTTAGCGAGTATTCCCTTGTATATAAACAACCCCCATTGAAATAAAAAAAATCTGATTACTCCTGTAGCATAATGCAGTGCAAATCATTAGTGTTGCTGCAGAGAAAAACGTTGCAATTCTCTGGAGGGCTCTTTGAGCTTCAGATAAAAGAGAAAACGATAAAAATAAACCCATTTCTACATCGAGTTCCCTTTTTATTGGATTCAAGCTGCAGGATTCCAACTGTTACAAAAGCCCAAGTGAACAAATGCTTTGGGAATAAGATAATCGTATTGAAATAGGCAAATTTTCATTGCAAAACATCACTTAAACCACTCAAAAAAGGAGTTAAAAAATTCACTATCCAAAACTGCTTACCTTACCTGGCGTGGAGTGAAGAACAAAATGACTCTTCATAGCCGTTGCTATGCACACGGAAGATCTGTTTGCCAACGCCACCGGGTTGCTATTCGGAATGGCGGATGGCAAAGTTCAACCCAACCAGGTGCTAGGTGCTCATGCATGGTGGCATAATATTCTCGACTCAAAGTAAAATGCGAAAAGCCATTCATCAAAGTCTATTGCATTTTCCATCTGTACGCGCGATTTATGGGTGAAGCGAACGTTATTCTACTGGTTCTAGTATTTAAAATGAGAATTTTATTGACATTGATGAAAATATGTCAAGGGGCTGCACAACTTTGTCGTTATAACATGTTAGAATAGAACTGCATGTAACTTAGAACCAATTTTCGAGATGTTTGCAAACTTTGAGACAACTTTACAGTTAACAACAAGGAATGCAATCAATTGTAAGACTTCAAACATCTGCGACACGGACAAATGCAACTTTGAATGTAGATCGTAGATAGATAAATAATGTACATTTCCAGTGTAACTCTTCCTCTGCAAAGAGAACTGAAAGACAATTTTCCGAACAAATTACTGTTTCCCTTGCACGACAAATCAAGCAAAAGACATCCGCCCAGCAATGTCCATTCTGCTTTCTCCAATGCTTGTTATTTCAATTAGGAGAAGCAGAAGCAAAGTTTATTTCAGCTGGCTTGAGTTAGCTTTTCGGATGATTCAACTTTCCCTCCGCCTGCAATCAGTTCGCAGCTGAGAAAATAAATACCGACTTACCGTACCGCCGAGCAGTCGAACATTTTCCTTCCAATTGAAATACTTCAAAGATGGGAGCGAAACTGATTGTGATGATTTTTTTCCAAGTCTTACTGTGTTGACTGTGTCGATAAATGGTAGCGAAATTATTGCTGCTATTTAGATGCGATAGATGGGAATGAAATCAGAAAACTTCTCAGCTGATTGTGTGAATATGGAAGATAATACAACGCAACAAATTAACATTTATGTTCCCTCCTGTCCGTGCGAAACCAAAGCATTGAAGCGCAACTACCATCGACCAAACTGTGGAAAAACTGATTGGAACCCATTACCCAAACCAAAAATGGCCCCCACATATAAGCCGATAGGAATACGACTGCCGAAACATGTATCGTTTCTCGGACGCAGCAAAAGCAGACTTCTTCTGAACCCGATCGGAAAAAGACCTTAATCGGATTATTTCCGTCGTACCTGGAACATCATTCGCTCTTGGCACCTACCGACATATACACACATACATACATACTAACGCTTCCCGAAAACAGAAGGAGCGTGTTTTCCAATTGTGGTGGAGTGCATTTCACCAGACAACAACCGCCTGCCTGCCTGCATTTCCACAAAAACCAGCCAGGGGTTATTGAGTTGCCACTGTTGAAGTTGTTTGTGTTATTGTTATTGCCACCTCACAATCAAGTCAAACTGGAACATGGACCTGCATAGGAGAATGACAACGAAGCACCCGGACAGGATTGAAAATTATACGCCTCAATCGGAATTGCTCCCTTTTGGATGCGGGTTTCGTTCTCAGATAACTTGATTTCGGGGCTTTTTCCTACAGGAACCAGCAAGCTGTGCGTCAATTTGCAAAATGTGCAAATCTCAAAAGTGGTCGTTCAATAGTAGGCTAGGACGAACAGTCATTGGCTGGATTGAGAATTGTTGGCAGTGCTCAACTGGCGAAAAATTGTGCATTTTCCTGGTCAATTTAAGCTGCATTGATAGAGTTAGGCTTCCTGGAGGCGAGAAGTTGTCATATATGACAACTCTTGGTCAAGTACTGGGAGAATTCAAAATGGGGCCACTGGCGTTGAGCAATGCAATAGGTCGCAAATAGAACCGATTGGGTGTCTTCAACGGTTGAGCTGTTTATTGGGAGTAAATAAATTGTCTAAAAACACCTACAACAGCTTGAAAAGTAAACCAAAAATCTCATTTGTAATTAGGGAAATGTTGGCTGGTAATTTGAAAAGTAATAATAGTATTTCAATTCGGTCAAACGCTTTTCTAGTGTCAAGTGCTTCCACAAGCTTGCCATTGTCCTGTGCATTGAGAATTTACGTTACAAATTCTAGAAGATTTGTACTAGTTGAAGAAACCGTACTGTTTATTTGTTATTACATTTTTAACGTAGGACTACGTTTCTCTTTTCTATACAGGGTGGCATTCCAAAATTTTAAAAAATGAGAGCGTTACGCAAATGCGAAAGGGTTTTTGAACGCTTATACCACTCGTTTGACTGAACACAATGACTTCATTCATACGCCATTTGATCAGTAAAATTTCCATTTGATCTAAAAATTGTTTGGATTTAAATTTGAAAGAAGTTCCATTAGTATAAGTAGTTCAATTTTTCAATTCAAAATGACCTACTTTTGCTACACTTTGATTGTTGTTTTTTGTAATCTCCCATGCGCGGAAGTAACGATCTTTGATGCAGTTTGTCAGAAGCAGATAATTTCTCATCTCCGTGCGAAGCTCTAGAAGTGGACGGTTATTCATCGCTAGAACGAATAGAAATTAGGAGAAAGTGTATTGATAGTTCCGTAAAGGGTAACGGCAGGCTTTGAAATTGAATGATACAAGTTTGAAAACGAGCGGAGGGCATTGAACGGTAGTATCCGATCAGGCACATAAACCTTTACCAAACTACCCAATACAGGGTAGAGCATATTGAGTGGGGATCAGTATTTGCACCACTCACCATCATTCCTCTCCGGGATCTATAAGTAATAGTATGACGAGAAGAACGAATTTGTGAAATAGTCGGTACATGCTATTAACTTCTCACCCGTGTTAGGCAGTATTGGGAGAGCAACAAATCGCTAGAACCAGATAAAAGCAATAGGTAGTATAAGAGCCCGATCGGTTGCATAACCGTTTACCAGTTAAGGGGGTATCCTCCCCCTTGCCTACCCTGCATTGGGTAGTATGGTAAAGGGTTTATGTGCTTGATCGGATACTACCTCTCAATGCCCTCCGCGCGTTTTCAAACCTGTATCTTTTAATATTCAAAGCCTGCCGTTTCCATTAACGGAACTATCAATACACTTTCTCTTCATTTTTATTCGTTCTAGCAATAAATTAACGTCCACTCCGAGAGCTTTGCATGGAGATGAAAAATTTTCTGCTTCTGACAAACTACTTTTGCAACCATACAAATTTGCATATCATTAGGTAGAAAAATTTGGTTTCTCTAACACGGTCGTAGAAAACGGAAGCAAATGTATTCTTCTCCTTAAAAATAGCTTTGCCTTGTTGCCTGTGTCTGATTTTTCAATTTTGGCCCGTCCCCTTTTATTAAATTTGCTTCGTTCTGCATTTTCGTGACTCCATTCTAGTTTATAGCCGTAGGCGTACGAAATTGGTGCAGCTATCATTCCAGTTTGAACAAGCGACACGTTTTGTCGTGTTTTTCGCTCGCGCTCTGAAAAATTAGGTATTTTTCGTTCGCTCTTTCGGTGTGATGCGAGATGCACTGTATATTCCTGCTGCTCCCTCCTAGATGATGGAGATAGAGGAGACGCCGCCCAATGTGGCTGGCACTCCAACCGATTCCCTTCCCGAGGAAAATAAAGATGCGCTCTACAGCTCAGCCGAGTTGTGGACCATTTTTTACGGAGTTCCGTGGAAGACTTCTGCGGTGCAGGACCAAGAGGGGGTCCTTGGTTATATGGTGTGCAAATATGGGGTCAATTGAGCCCCGCATAATCCGTGTAGCCAACTGGAATGCTCGCTCTATTCGAACGAAATAGCTTGAGCTGGGAAACTTCCTTGCCCAGCAAAAAATCGACATGGGAGTGATTTCGGAGGCCCGGCTAAACCCGTAAATCAACTTCTCGCTAACAAAACACACCATCGTTCGACTAGTTCGTCCCAACGCAAGTGGAGGTGGCGTAGCCATCGGCATGTAAATCTTCGCCCTCCTTGGAGACATCACGGTATTCACCGTCTACATTCCCGGCAGTGCGCGGACTGCAATCACGGACTAATTACGGACATCGGACAGACGATTTATTCATGACGTACCTGGTCTAAATTTTCAGTGTATCAAGTTCCATGTATACTAGAATATCATGACGAGAGCAGTACTAGAAAAATCAGCAACACTGCTGTTGAAATATTGCCAACACTATTCATTTGTCAAAAGTGAATCAGCCATTTTAGACTGTTTAGAACTGTTTACGTTTGGTAAATTGAAATACTATTGTTGGTTTACATAGATAATTGTTAGTTTGAGTGTAATTGTTGGGTTATTTTTACACATGAGTCTGCTGGCTGTACGAATTCGAGTAAAAGTGTAAACGACGTAAACGACAGACCTACATGGGAATCAACTGGAATACCGCTAGCAATCCTCTCCGAACCGCCCAACTCAGTCGTCATCAGCGGTTACGTTTACTCTTTACTGTTTCCTCTGTGCATCCTGAGTGCGAACAATGCCACACCAAGAGTCCGTTTGGTAAGTGTTGCCACTAAATGTACGATTCGAAACAGTTGTAATAATGTAACATTTCAGCAAAACCTTTTGGAACTGTTTTCCGTGAACCACTTAATCATCGCTGAAGATGGAATTCACTCAGGTGGTCAGCGCGTCGTTGACTTCCCACAGCATGTTAACGACGCGTAACGATGGACGACGAAGAGGATCTATCGAAACCGAGTGAAAAACGTCTCAGAAAACTGGTGAAGGATAGGTGCAACACCGATTTCTACATTCTCGACAAATTTCCACTGACAGTGCGACCATACTATACGATGCTGGATCCCAATAACTCAAAGTACTCCAACTCGTACGACGGAAGAGATCCTGTCCGGTGCACAACGTATCCAACGTAATCCCGAGTATCTGGCAGAGCGTGCACGCGCCACGCAATCGGTAACTATGGTGATATCATACCAAAGAATCATTCATTAACGTCAATGTTCCTTTTCAACATATAGGGTAATGGGATGTAATGTTAGCCTAGCTCCTTCATTCGGCCTATGTACCAAATGTGTCATTATTTTAGTTATAACCAACAAAATCATGTTGCTATTCGGATGACCGATGTAATCCAAAGCAATTGAGGCAATATTAATCAACATATAGTTATTCACTTCCGCGTAATTTTCGATTTCTTGAACTTTTGGGGCATCTTGATTTCACTGGTTAAGCTGAACAGATGATCTACACGATCTTCAAGTGATCTAAATTTGGCTTAATTGAATCGGTCAAGCAAATAATGTAGTCTGGATGAACAGAAAATAGTTACACGTTACAAACTAACTGGTCACATAGCTAAAATAACGATGATTTTACAAGAAAATCGTAGACCCAATGTTGGGGACATATTTTTTTGTATGTTCCCAACTATGGCCTGTTGTATCAATAACGTAGTAAAAAGGTTGTTATTGGTAAAATTTCAAGTGGAAATGCATGAATTTCCGGTTGTTTATATTCAAGTGGCTCATCTAAACACAAACCGAAGGAACAAAATCATTGTATAGTGAATTATAATGTTTTCATTATTGAATGGCTGATAAATCATATATGAACATCATTTAAGTGTTTCGAGGCAGTTTTACTTTAGTTTGATGTTGTGAAATTCTGTGTTAAGTGAATTGAGTACAGCTAGCAATGCCTGAATTCATAAAATTAGAAAAAATAAACCGTATAAAGACTGCATTTTGTAATAAATCTGTCGAATGGGACGAAGTTGCCTCCATGAATAGACCCAATTTGGTGCTAATAGACCGATATTAAATCCACATCCCTCGAAAGTTTATGGCATTATAAAAATAGCTGTGTAACTTTTCGTGTACCATGCCACCAAATGTCTTATCAAACTTATCTTTGCAAGTGTATAACTAGTTGAATCTTGCTTACAGCTTAAAAACTTCATGAGTTATAGTAACAAATGTGATCGATGGTGGCATAATAGGCTGAGTCAAGGGACACATACCCTATTTCCAAAGTCATCTAAGCGATGACGCTTTCTGTTCCGGTTGTCCACCGCACGCTAATGTTGACATCGGAATGGAACGTGCTGTACCTGGGACTCGACAACATCCGAAAAAACTTCGATATTCCCACGTGACCCCAAGAGGCTTACGCCTGAAGCAAAATTTGTCCCACTAAAATCATCGATTTCAACATTACGTTTGTGTTAAAATTTGTGTCATATGCCCTTCGTGTTGATTCTAAATAAATGTCCACGTAGTTCTAATCGCACTGGAATATTGACTTTTTCGTACCAGTGAAATTGTCTACACACACAATAAGTAAGCCAGCGGTAAATCGTAAGCGAGGGAACGAAAACTGATGCTTGCTGATCAACAAAACAATCGATGAAGACTGTTATGTTATTCGGGAAGCGGTGGAAAATAATCGAAGCAGGGGGATACCTCAAAACTAAACATGAACAATTTACTTAGAGTTAATTTGAGATATTGAGAAATTTTTCCGAAATCGCGTCTTCTGAGTAGCACAAAAGTTGATACAAGGACCTGAACGAGCGATGAACCGAAATACGTGCGGTGAATGTAGAAGTGGATTGCATCGATATGGTTCAAGTGTACAGATATGGTTTTGCGTAATGGCGATCTTTGAGGGCAACGGCGACCGTTGGCTGGTGGAGCAGGTCGAAGTAAATTGCCACTACGTTTGCCGGATTTTGTTCATTTATTTGGTAGGCTCAGTCGCGTTTGCTTTACGGAGCCAATAGTTCATTTTTTTGTTGGTAATAGGAGTGACTTAATACTATTTTAACAAGCCATGGACCGTTTACTTGCACTTGCGTTTACTTTACTTGTTTACTTTAACAAGCCATGGACCGTTTACCGAAGTTAAAAGGGGTGACATTTCTTGAGGATGGATCGTTGAGTGATATGGTCATGACTCCTTTTTATGTTCGGCCAGTTTTGGTGACCATTAGGCGACGATGAGACTTCTCAAGATGCCGGAACAAAACAAACTCAAACTGTCGAATAAAGAAAAAAAAACACAAGCAGATTAAATTCTTGTGCTAGACATTTGGAGAAACACATAAATCGACTGCATATAACAAAGGTCGCGAGACCTTAACACATCTCTGATAGAAACATTAAGTTGTCTTCCTTGGACCTCTAGGGTATCCAAAAGTGTTGGAACAGCAACCTACGATATCACTGTCTCATAGCAACTGCGCTTAACAACCATAATTCGTTTTCGTTATCGTTTACAAAAAAAACACATAAATAGTTCTCAAACATTCAACTTGAGCAGTCAAGTTCCTTTTACTCTGCAAAAGGTTAATTTTTGTGAGACTTTTCGGATGCAGCAAGTATTTATGATTTCTATTTCACACTCCTCGTAGAGCAATGTATTCCATTTATTTTCTTGAAAACAAGGAAGAATGCATCAGTAAACATTTACTTATACTTACATCGGGAATCCTAGCGTATCCTCCATTATCGTGATCATATCGTCCACTGTTATCCGTCATAAGAATAGCAATCGCAAGCCATTTCTTCCAAACTTCCCTTCATTTGTTTGTACTGTATGAATGAAAGTAGAGGAATTAGCATAATGGTGAAGGGGCCAGGGAAGTTTCATACTATACCTTTTATCTTGCAGTACAGAGCCAGTACGTTGTTGAAGTGACTGCAATCAAGGCGCAAGTATTTATTATCATTGATACAATCGCACAATAAAATTTAAACTGACGAGAACTCGTCCGTTGAATTCCACCAAAGACTATCATTCACCATTTATTACCTTCTCACTGACTTGTGTGCGAGTACCATCCGCGGTATAATAGATATTAATGCATCCTACCTTCGGTTCTGGTTCCTTCGAATTGATATCTCGCTGCAATGGTTTCGATTCCGTCGAATCCGTTTGTATCGACTCGCCAATATTTATAAATAAAATCAGCTGACAATAACATACATGCACAATAAAACACGTCTACGCAATATCGAAAACATTCTAGTATACACAGCACTTTGACAGTACTAGAATCCGGTTCTCTAGTACGATTGTGATCCATAATTTTTTTAATGTTTCTTCGCAACAACTACGTCCTTCCCTTTTGGGTCCATGCTGCAATGGCAATGCACAGCTCTTGGTGGAAGACCTTGAAAACCTCAGCATCGACCGATCTCGCTTCAAAGTGGCCGGTGATCTCAATGCTCGCTATACCCTGTGAGAAAACCAGTCGACCAACCAAAACGGCAACCTTCACCTTAGCTCAGGTACGTGTGCTATCCTCTTCACAGACGAGCCGACCATTCTATCCCCAGAAGGACATCCACCCTAAGCGTGTTCCTATCCGACTTCGCACTCTCGAAGCCGGTCACCCATCACGAGCTAAGTTCCGACCACTATCCGGTGGTGTGCGCACTGGGCTGTAATCCAACGCAAGTTCCACCATCGTTGAGACGGGATTACCACCGAGTCAACTGGGTAGCTTTCAGTCGCTTCTCGTCTTCCTGACAACCCGGACGTTTCATCAGTCGTAGCCATCGAAAACCAACTGGGTATGTTCGAGGAATGTATCCACGCCGCAGAAGAAGCCTGGTACCGATGACAAAGCAATACACCTGTATTGACCGCTACACGGAAAAAAATCCGTTGCCGGACTCATGAATAAAAATTCATGAAATCAAAAAATGTGTCACTTCATGACATTATGACTATGGTTCATGATATCATGACGAAAACCACAATTATCATGAATAATAACAACTGCTCGCTTGAAAATGAGTCATGATCGCCACAAGCGTTATTATAAATCAAATGCCGTTTTGATGAATCCTACTCGGAATAAAATATCATACCGCTGAGTCATGGAATCATGACCCTCATTCATGCTTTATAACTAAAATTCCAAAATCATGAACCAAAACAAACGTATCCATGAATTTGATTCATGGCCGTTCTATAAGCGTAACGCAAAGCTGTCAACCTGTCAAAAATTTTCATCAATTCAATCGAAGCATGCCTATCGGTCGGCGGTAATTTTCAGGTAAGGTTTTAAAATCCTAACAAATGCTCGAAAAAAACTAATTTGTGCTTAATTATAGTGTGAAAACATCAAGAGCACAGCTTACCGCGTAGTCGCAGCAGTAACGGTACACAGCAGCACGCAGCAGCAGTAAAAGAAGCAGCAACAAAACCTAGCGGTAAGTTTTTTTCATCTTGATTTTTATTCGATTAGGAGTAAAATTAAAACGTTTTTATTCAAAAATCACATGAAACTTTAAGCTATTTGTGTTAAATAATTTTTAGATTTGATTTTTTGTTTTTAAATAGTTTGGAAAAAGTTTAGAAGCCTTCTGTTAAAGAGACTCAAGACAGCTTCATACGTGGAAGTAGGAGGTAAGTTAGAAAATCTTTGTAAATCGACAGCTTTGAAGACTATTCACTAAATTAAAGTTCGGAAGTCTGACTTTCGAATTCCAAACTTACTTCCGACCTATACGTCAATCACTGTCACTATCAATTTGCGGTCATGTCAAGACAGCAGCAATTAACACATGTAAATGTAAAGCAATGTTATGTATAGTATCATATTACACAAAATGAGTGCGCTAAGTTCTTGTTAACCCCATGATTGGAATAGGGTCGTGGGGTGATTGATCCGTTCTCTACCCTCTTTGGTCGAGTTGGTGTAAAGTCGGAGAAGCTGTGGCGAAGTTGTATGACAGATTTGTCAGACGGTTTGCCAAATCTGTCGTAAAGACACAGACACTCCAACTCGACCAAATTTCCAGGGGCGGAGTCAATATTGTACAACATTCGGAGCGTGTGTGGGGGGCCTTACAATAGTGGGGCCTAGTAGCTGTATTTGCCGATGTACACGATAGAATCAGAACCTCCTCGATCAATCTCTATATTGATATTCTGCAGTATTCTGCAAACAAAGTTTAGAATGTTTGGAATGCTGAAAGGTATACGTTCACTGAAGACAGTAAATGATTTGACGCAAACGTGCACTTTTTATCACATTTTTTTGCTTATGTCGGAGTGAAATCAATCAATTGATGTTTCAATTTTTCTGAGAATGAGATGAATATGGGAGCATCAGATGAAAAATTGAACAATTCCCCTATATTGACTAATCTAACGTGATAGCTTTGGTGTGTGAATAAAAAAAGCAGGCAAGTTTTAATTTCGCATTATGCATTGTTTTTTAAACGGAATACAAGATTACTACTACAACCGTTATTTCAATTTATTATAGTCAACACCACCCGCCATGACTAACTCTGGACTAGTATGTTTCCTTTGCAATCGGAGATTCCCTGAAGCAAAAGTGTTGATGGCACATTTGTCAAGTGTCACTTCTCACCATCTGAACCAACACAGTCATTTCAAATGCGTCCAAAGAAACTGTGGCAGAAAATATTCAAACAGTAGATGTTTTGTACGCCATCTAAGAAAGGAACACCCTCAAATTGAACCGGAAGATTGGAGATCTAAGAGGCTACACATTGCACCAGTAGATAACAGGTAATAGATAACTTCAGCCATTTCAGTTTGAGACACTCCCAGCTAAATCAAATTGAAGTGTCCAAATAAAAGTTTTTTTTAAGAGTGTCCAAATTACGCTGTTTACCCTAATTTCACAAAAAAATATGATTAAAAGATAATTTTTATTTATTTTGTTTTGTTTCAGCGTTGCTGATGCTTCAGACCACAGTAATGAATCTGATTCCGAGCAGTTATCAACACCACGAAATTGTGATACCATAGTTGATGATGAGAATCAACACGAGGACTTATGGCAGGATATGCGAAGGCATCTTGATGATGATCTACTAACATCAATTCAGAAAACTGGAACAGCATTCACCATATTTCTGCACAGCTTGCCTAATTATAATCGTGCAATGGTGTTTGAAGTTATCGCTTCTTTGAAAAATATGGTTTTGGAACCATTGATGACAATTGCTTGTGAAGTGATTGTAATGAAGTGATAACATTTGTCTGCCATGCATATGAGGCCTGTGTGTTCAACGAACACCTGGATGCATATGTAGATGATCCGCGTAACTATGAAATCGGTAAATGCGGTATTGAAGTAATCACTTATTCTCCGTCTCATTTACATCACCTACCAGATGGCCGGAAAGCGATTCGCTTTCGATATCAACAGTGGAACAAATAATTTTATTTAATTTACCCAAGAAACAAAACAGTTTTTTTATTGCTTTATTAACGAGACTTCTCGTAAACAAAATAGGGTTAAAACTGTGATTACGATTGTCACAAACAAATGTTTTTAAAATTCAACAATATGGTGCTATTTTGTTGTTGAGTTCATATTTGTATGGTTACTTTCTTTTTTTCATGTAGACTGCGGGTGACGTCGAAGTCAAAATCAACCAGCGATTGGAGTTTCTTCGGACAAAATTTGAAAATGTCCAAATGCAGCCGCAAATAATCACGGTAGGAGCATCGCGACCCGATAAATCCATTATCGTGGTTTTCGGCGGCTCCGAGTACAAAGCAGAAAACATACTGCAATCCATATGTATGTGCATGCACGTAACGTACGTGTTGAGCCTGCAGTACACGCCAGATTGCAGGCCACTGTGGCTGTTTCTACAAACCCATATGTTTAAAATACCAGCGTCGATCGTGGAGCTGCCGAAGAGCACACGTGATTTGCTGAAAGCTATCGATTGTTAATCCTCATTTCCTTTGTATTCATGCCATTTCCGTAATATACTTAAATTGAATCGAAATCAAAAACTGAAATAAAAAAATGAGTTTACTTATCAAACTCCTGAAAGAAACCGTTTTTTCTTATATTCATAAGTATGTATCATGTTACCATGAACTCGCTTCATGGTACCTATATGGAATCATGAATAAAGTTCATGTTTTCATGTTTTTTCGTAGTTCCAAACGAAATGCTTCATGATATCATGAACCAAACTGTCCGTTTTCGTCACTAAAATTGGAATCATAAATGACAGGTGCCAATAATCATGAATAGTAGTGCATGTTTTCATGAATTTAATTTATGGTTACTAATCAGATGCTTCATGATTTCATGAATCAAGTTGCCACTTTCAGCATAAAAAATCAAAAACATAACGCCATAGTGGCGTTACGTTGGATCATAGTAAGCTGATTCATGATTTTATGACTTTTATTCATGGTGTATATTCATAACATGAAAAAATACGTTTTTCATGATATCATGAACCATTTTGCTAGTTTCGAGCACCGGATTTTTCCCGTGTAGTTGGCCAAAGAAGATAAAAAGGGATTGCATAGTAAACGCCTTTGGTGATGACAAATTATCCATTTCAACCAACGGCTCAGGTAAGTCAGTTGAAAAGGATACTGTCTTGGTTCTCTCGGAATGGAAGTCGATCTAGAGTAACAGATAATAAATAGCAAGAAATGAATAACTATTCGAATATAGTGTCGACTATCAACTTCAATGCTATACAGCCAGGATTAAGCAATCTCTGCTTGGGGGCTAGCATCTCCGATATAGTCTTCTGCCAGGAAGTGGCTTTTATGAATTTTGGATTTGTTAAAACTCATGATTTAGTTGTGACGTGTTGAATTTTCGGTGTCAAGTTTTTCGTTCTTTCCCTTCAATTTTAACAAGTTTTGAAATTTTAAGGTTTCCTATGGACGAAATGCACTCTGTAGTGATTTAGTGCGTTAGTTTTTCAGGGTGGGACCAGTGAGTCCTTGAAAAGAGTGAAAAAAATAGCGTCAATGAAAAAAGTTCGGTCTTGTGCGGTTCGAGAGAGGTTGTCCAGGTTTCGCGTGAAGTCCGTCCCGCCGAGGGCCAAAACGTGCTTATCCGCTGGTGGTCCTATTAAGTGTCGGATAGATACCCCTACACGGAAAAAAATCCGTGCCCAGATCCGTGAATTGCAGTCATGAATTCGAGAACATGCAAAAATTCGCCGTGAACTGAATCACGTTATCAAGAACTAAATAGTGTTTAAAGGAAAAATCCTGAAAACGTGAACCAGTTCACGGTCCGTTTTCATTTTCGGGAACGCTATTTTTCTTTGTAGGAAGTGACAATGGGGTGTGATAGAATGTGCTGGTCGCGAACAGTAATCTCCCCGGACAATGATGGCTGCCCCCAAAACGGTCGTTTTTTTGCCGTTGTGGAGAACACTGTATTTAAGCACGCGCCTATAGATTTTCTTTGGTATGGATGATGGGCAAAGAAAAGAAGAGTGTGGAAAAGCCGGAAGTCACGAAAGAGTCAGAAGGACAGAACAAATTTTCCTAGTGCAGCGGCGTCGGTGACTTGCTCGTTGCATCAATGCAAATGGATATCGTGTGAATTCAGCTAAGTACCCATTATATCTTCAAACAGTCTCTAAGCACTGTCCGTCATTTCATTTTTTAATGTAAAGCGGCCCACCGTGTTGTATTTCT
>JASCZW010016050.1:0-19382 GCA_034211315.2 Aedes japonicus
TACATGGACATACGAAACTTACAACTTAATACGCCGGGGTCGTCCCCAATATTGGTTTGCCATGCTTGCGTACAACCATATCAATATCCTGGAGCAAGTAAACCACTATCCCATTTTGGGATTAATAGCACTATTTGTATAAATAGGTTCAAATCAGAATATAACCGATAGGCTATAACCGGAAGTTTAACGTAGGATCGCGTTGGTATTTTCCTTCTTATGAAATTTCCTTCCCTTATTTTACCTGCATTAGGGCGAGGCAGGCGCTGGTTATTGCATTAGTTTGAGATCACCAGTTTTTTTTTAAATTGAGAATGTATGCTAGTCCCAAGCATCATCAGGTGGTTCTCTGTGTAATAACAGCTCATCTAACAACAACGGAGTAGCAGCCTCGGGTAGTCAATCATGTATATTATCTTACTCATGCTAATAGCAACGGATAAAATCTTCTAATAGGATAAAACAACTGCTGTCTTGTCTCTGAAACTGGGATGTAAGTCGTTTCGTCTTGCCCATAGAAAATTATATGTTGAAAAAATTGTAGTCTTTACTATTTAAAAAAAAATCTCATAGATGTCGACTTTTTGCACTTTTTACTACGTCTTGTCTCAAAATCGTGGCAATTTCGCGCTTTTTTATTGAGGCAAAGGGGCAATCTATCAAACATCAACACTGAATAATAAAAAATTGAAGTAAACACTAAAATTATAAAAATTGATTCATAAGTTAGGGGGGGGGGCAACGGCCCCCCTCTGCCCCCCTCTGGCTACGCCTATGCCACTAGATTTAAAATAAAAAGCAGTCTACTGCGCTTTCATTGATCGCATCACTTACCACAGTGAATCCATGATCTATAAATAACCTGCCTCACTAACACAAATATATCCTTCCCTTGACAATTGTGGAGACGCAGAGGTAAACACGGTCTCTAACCAACGATTGTCAAACTAATCATCCTTCCCCCCCTCCCCAAAGACCGTGAGGACGTGGTCGGCGCCGGTATTGATCTATAAATAGATTGAATTAGTGAACTTGTGCATTGAAGATGTAAAGCTACTCCCAAGCTCCATCTATGTGGTTCTCTGTGCAATTACACTAGTTCTGGTCAGTAACGGAGTAGCAACTACGCTACGCACGGTCTTTTTTTTTTTTAAAAAAAAAGAAGAAATTGTTAGTATGAAACACAGTCATTTTAACACAAATTTTATAAAGCTAACCAAATTGCTGAGATTGTTGACTGAACTATTCGGTAAAGTAGTATTAAAGATTAAATTATAAAGTCAACCTTTTTTTTAGTTGTCTTGGAAAATATAGTTGCCCTTTTAAACCATAAACTTTACCATAATTTAGTCACCGTATTCCTTTGCGAACATACTTAAATGTTTACTACAAGTGAAAAAAATTCTTGTAGTATCCTGAAAGACATCTTGAAATTCCGAAAGTCACATTGGAGCGTGTTTTTGTTGCAAAATTAGTGATAAAAGTATTTCTGCAAAAGTTTGAGACCAAATGGCTGACGGGCGAAGGTTTTCAGTGTTTTGAAGAATACGAAAATGATTCTACCGTTGCTTGGTGTAATGTTTGTCTTTACATACTCTGTGTTGCAAAAAGGGGCAAATCAAATTTTCCTTGACACATATACATCAAGAGACACAATGAAGCCACAGCCACAATTAAGGTAGCAACGAATCCGAAAATCAACATATTACCCACGACTAGTAGCAAAATAAGCGAAGCTAAGCTGAAAATAGGTGGATGGGCAAGAGAAAATAATACGTCATTTGATCAAATGGAGCATCGGTAACTCATTTCTGACCGATTCGTAAAGAAACTGTTGAAACGTGACTGTCCTCATTTGATATTTATCAAATGTACTTGCCACTCTATGGCTCTCTGTGCAAGCTACACATTCGATATACTACTATTCTACCAGGAACAGTTGATGCTAGATGTCTACTGTTACTTGTCCTCTAGCCTCAAACGATTCAAGAAATTACAGATGATACAAAGTATCTTTGAATTTGGGCCTTTGAAAATTCCGTATCCATCTTCCGCCAGATGGCTATCGTTGGAATCAGTTTTGTCAGAATTTGAAACAGTTCTTGGAGCGTGTTGTTTTTCTTGTTCCAATCTGTCTGCGACAACAATTTAGCTGCACAGCGCATTCTTTGTCATCTTAATAACCCTATTACCGTGTATTTCACTCAGAAGCTCCGGAATTCCCGAACATTTGCAACAAGCTTAAGTCCCTGTGATTGGCTCTCCTTCCAAATATTTGTGAGGATGATTACCCAAAATACCTGAAGGATTTCGATGTTTCTGCCTTCGAGAAAGATCTTCGTAAGAAGTCGGAAGTATATGTTGGGGTAGCAGCAGGAGAAATGCTCAGATCCGGAACTCTATCTATTATGCTTTCTATACCAATTTGATTAAACAGATTATTGAGCGTATTGATCTGAACGATCTGGTTCTTAATCCTGCATCGAGCGTTGACCCCAATAATCGGCACACTTTAAAAATTTCAACTCAATTATTAAACAATATTCGAACTTCTTGGAAAGCGGAGAAGAACAGGCCATCGAAAATAAGTTTCATTAGCTGAGGACGGAATCATCTGCAAGGACATCAATGTGGAAGAATCGCATGACTTGGAAACTTGTTGTAGAAAACAGCTGTGTTTCAAACGAGTAGCCGTGGCTTATCCCTTCTTAAGGTAGTTCATTTCAAACTTTCTATTAATTCCGTATTCTTCGGCAGCGGTGGAGCGAGTTTTTTCACACTTCAATCTGAATAAGACCAAAACCCAGAACCGCTTCACTAATAAAAAAGCATTGAAAAAATCTATGTGCATGACACATGCATTTTTCCAATGCGAGCAACAAATGATAGCTATTTGTTGCCGCACATGCTTCCTTTGTGTACACATAAAGGGTGCCCCACATCAAATTGAATCACTGAAAAAACGCTGTAGAAAATTACCGATTGGGTATTTTCTCTTGAAAATTTGGACAGAAGTTGTTTAGAGTGTTTTTTTTATATTGAGTTTTTATTGCTGTCAGTTTTTCGAAAATTGGAAAAAAATGGCATAGTGTGATGTAGGGGAACCGATAAATGCACTAAAGCTCTTTTAAAAAGACCGTTTTGTATCAGTTTATAAAAATAAATGTGTTTTGATGAGTATATATCTGCTTTACTGAATTTAAATTAATTTTAAAAAGAGAAGTGCATTAGCGTTCAGGCACCTGAAACTTTTTTTATTGTTTTCATAACACAAAGTTGTAAGTAAAGGTTTTTGTCAAGATTTTTGCAGTTAAATACAGATAAAAAAGATTTTTGTGGCAAAAATTAAAGATGGGAACGAAAAATAATGTGGCAACCCTGTTCATAACGTCCAAACGTGACGCAAATATGCTGTGGAGAAACAAAAAAAAACTGAAGAGCGAAGAGAGTAGTGAGACTCTCACAGTGAGAGGCTAGTAAAAATATTGATTCCAGAGACGTTTGTTTTTTTTTTGTGTTAGTGGATCTCTCAATGAACTACCGACGGTTTTTGTATGAGTGAGGCTTTGTCTCGATGCTGTCCTCCATTCAGTTTTGGCATGTTGCACAATTGTCAAGTTACTTGGTGCCGATCAAGTTGACACTGTGATTTACGGGTGGTTTTTCAGTTTTTCTTCCTATGAATCGTGACGAGTGAATTCCATAAACATGGACGTTAGAACTTTCTTTACAGCAAAAACAAAGGCATCGGAAACAGGTGAGTTTAAATTTAGCTGATGGTGGCTGTTTAATTTACCGCTTTGGTGCGTCTTAGATAAAACCGACAACGATGCAGCATCGATCACAGCGGCAGCAGAAGAAAAACCTGCAGAAAGCCCCTTAAAAAAGTTTCGGTATTCGAAAAGTGGTGGTATCACCGAACCGTCGACATCGGGTGGAATGGTTAGTGATGATTTTGGATTTTTCGAGGTAAATATTTTATTTGTATTACCTTTTTTGTCCAACTAAAACACACTGCTTTAATTTGAATTGCAGATCAGTGATTCGCAAAAATTCAAATTACTAACCAATCCCTGGAAACCGGACATAGCTTTCAAATTCCCTCCATCAGGTCCTCGAAATTTGAAATTCAATCTCCGATGGCTTGGAGAATGGAACTGGCTTGCGTACTGTTCCTCTCAAGATGGGGCGTACTGCAAATTTTGCGCTCTCTTTGCAACATCAATCGGTCAGCAAGGTACTCAAGGTGGAAAACTTGTTAAACAAGCTTATAGACAGTGGAAAAATGCCAAGGAAGATTTCCGCCACCACGAGAGTGCAAAATACCATTCTTTTTGTGTAGAAAAGGCAGGGTTGTTTGTGGCTACGTTTTCTGAGTCGATCGTTAGTATTGATAAGGCTCTCGATGATGGAAGGCGAACTGAAGAGGAGAAGAAAAGAGAGGCTCTTCAACCGATTATACGCACGGCTATGTTCCTGCCACGGCGTGGACTAGCTTTCAGGGGTCATCGGGATACCGGCACGTTTTAGTTAAATGAAGGTTTGTCAAAGGAAGAGGGTAACTTAAGATCTCTTCTGAAGTTTCGAGTTGAGTCTGGAGATAACGTTTTGCGAAGTCATTTGGAGAAATCTGCCAAAAATGTTTATCAGCTGGAAATCGCAGAATGATATAATCCAGGCGTTCAAGAGCATCATTTTGCGAAAACTTGTTGTTCGTGTCAACAGGTCTAAATATTTTACCGTTTTGTGCGATGAAACCACTGACATATCGAATGTGTGTCAACTTTCATTGTGTGTAAGGTTTGTCGAGAATAATAATGTCTGTGAAGAGTTCCTGCAGTTTATTCCAGTCACTGACACTACACGGTGTTCAATAAGTTCGGATACACTTTCAAAATTTGTTAAAAAAATGAAAACATGTTTTTTTATTTTTTGGATTTATGTTATTGAAAGCTATGTTTACAAGGAACGTTTACAACATTTCTCTTGGAATGACCCCCCCTTTGTACTCCTTAACGAGCTTCAAACGTTTCTCGAACGCGTCGCAGGCGGCACGCACGGACTGCATGGGCATTTCGTCCCAGATTTTGAGAATTACCGTCTTGAAATGATCCAAAGTGCTGACCTTGTATTCGTTCAGCTTCGCCATCATATAGGACCAAACAAAAAAGTCGAGAGGATTCAAGTCCGGGGAGCTGGGAGGCCACAAAGTTTTGTCCAGAAAGTCGGTTAAATTGTCCCGACACCAGGCTTGAACCACATTTGCCGTAGTGGGCTGGTGCACCGTCCTGCTGGAACACGTAGTGCTCATCGCCGTAGAGGCTTCGGAGACTGGGGGCAACAACCTTTTCCAAAACCTCAGTTTTGTAGTACGCCGCGTTGATTTTGACGTTTTTTTCAATAAACACCAAGGGTAGCTTACCACGTTTGCATACTGCCCCCAAACCATCACCGACGCGGCACTTTGGAACCGAGGGATGTTTATATTGGATTCAGGAATGCTGTCCCTCGATGGCGCCCACACCCGGTCATTTTGCACATCGTGCGGCTGCTGCAGCACGAACAGTTTCTCGTCCGAAAAAACAAACTCCTGACCAGCGTGCCGAGAGAGGATCCTCTTAGCTCGATCCAACCGCTTTTTGCTGGTAGCCTCCGAAACGCCATGGACCTTACGTTTTTTGTAAGGCCTGAAACCAAGGTCCTTGGTGAGTATGGTGTGAGCGGTTCCAATGGAAACGTTGAGATCTGCAGCCGTTTTCCGGATTGAGCGGTTCTTTTTGCGCCGAATTCGCTCCTCACGATCTTGATGACCCGTGGCGTCCTCGCTGAACGCGGCCGACCGGATCTCGCACGGTCATTGGTCGAGGACGTCTCCCGGTATCGCCTGATGGTCGTGTAGACAAAGTTCCGCTTGACCCCATGCGATTTCAGCAGCCGGAATATATCGCCGGGTCGCTCACCGTTCAAAAACGCTTAATTACGAAGTCCCGATACTCTTTCATCGCGCGTAACAAACGAACAACAACTAACAGAATGTCAACACCGCGCACATTCGGTAGCGTATGAATGAAGCTAAAGCTGACACCAATACCAATGCAGAATATGTACATGGCGCATACCTACGCAATGATGAAAACTTGTATTCGAACTTATTGAACACCGTGTACAGGGAAAGGTTTAGCTAATGTCATTGGTCAAGCATTGATTGATTTTGGACTTAACACGAAGTACCTCGTTGGTCAGGGATACGACGGTGCACGAGCTATGAGTGGGCAAGTAAAAGGCGTCCAAGCTTTTGTGCGAGAGCTTTACCCGAAGGCGCTGTATGTCCATTGTTGCTCTCACGTTTTAAATCTTTCAATCTCCGAGGGTTGTTCAGTTCCTGCAATCCGAAACTGCATGGGAGGATCGAAAGCAGCTTACAATTTTTTAATTCACCAGAAAGAGCAAACGTTTTAAAATAGAAACCGACAAGATTCAGAAAAGTGGTCCGATGGCAGAGAAGTTGAAAAGAATGTGTCCTACGCGCTGGGTTCAACGTTATGACTCGGTAAGAACGTCCAAAGACCTCTTGCATCCTATTTTTGCTGCTCTGGAAATAATTAAGACATGGACGGACAAGAAAGCCTCGACGGATGCTTCAGTAGTTCAGGCGTTCATTGAAAAACCTGAATTTTTGGTCAACCTTTGTGTAATACACCATATTTTTTTCGATAACTCGTCCGCTGAGCGTTTATTTGCAAAAAGAAAAACCTTGATTTGGTACAGGAAGCAATGAACGCAGCAAGGGTAACCAAAAGACTCTGGGTGAAATGAAGATGCAGAAAATGCTTTCCGTAAAATCTTTCTGAAGCGAGTGCACTTCCGAATCTCTTGTGATGTCCCTTACAAAACCCAGAAGAGTTGGACGTCAGAAAGGAACAATAAATTGAGACTCCGGAAGAGTTCTATAAAAACGAAATCTTCTTACCTTTCCTGGAAAATACCTTGCAAGCTTTGGAGGAGAAGTTTGTCAAACATGCTGACATGTTGGCACCTTTTCAGCAGCTACTGATGCAGCATCTGATCCATCGCAAATCTCCGGATCTAGCTCAGCATTTAGCCGAATTTTACGACCTTCAGAGCACAGGAATTCTTGAGAAGCAATTTTTGGTTTTCGGTAAAAACCACGGAACACTGCTGAAGCCTGTAAATGTATGCAACGTTGATTTGCTTCCAACCATACATACACTGCTAACAATCATGACGACATCCTGTTACGACTTGCTGTGCTGAAAGATCATTTTCGCCTTGCTGAGAATTTCAAGATATATTTGAGAAATAGTACAGGAGAACAACGGTTGAACGGTATCGCGCTTATGTATATCCACGAAAATGTTGCTGTCACCGAAAAGGAAGTTTTGGAAGAACTGTCGAACAAACCAAGAAGGTTGAAAATTTGAATCGTTGTCTTAAGCTTAAAAATTATATCGTTGTATGTTTGAAATATTAAATAAAACTTGAATTATAAAACTCAAATTTTGATGCCACAATTTTTCCAAAACATGTTACCTTCAAGCTCACAAACCCCCCCCCCCCCCCACACACAACCAATTTCTAGTTGCGCTACTGAGTTCCTTAGATATGCCCGTCGCACTATGGTACGAATGGACAAATTTCGCGACAAAAATCGATAACTCGAAAACCATTAAGTTTAAACAAATGATATCTTCCGAAGGTTTAATTTAAAAAATAAGATCTTCATTTTAGTTTGGGTGGTTAGGGTGGTCCTTTTATGTTCATAATAAAAATTTCAACTTTTTATTCCTATGATTAAGAGGATTTTTTGATACTAAAGGGCGATACGGTCAAAATTTGGTCAATATCAACTTGACGTATTTCTTTCAATTTTGCATTTAAAAAACCTGACCACCCCTCATTTTGAAGGTGTGTGTGTGTCGAATGTTGCTCCTATTTTGATTTTGGAATTCACTCTTCAGTTGTCAAAATGCCGTCCAAACAAGAAGAGCAGCGTATCAAAATTTTGCTCGCGCATCGCGAAAATCCGAGCTACTCGCACGCAAAGTTGGCAAAATCGCTAAAAGTTGCCAAATCAACCGTTACAAATGTAATTAAAGTGTTTGGGGAACGTTTGTCGACAGCCAGGAAGTCTGGATCGGGGGGAAATCGAAAACCGGAAGCCGCTGAGACGACAAAGAGAGTTGCCGGTAGTTTCAAGCGAAACCCTAACCTATCTCTCCGAGATGCCGCAAATAAGCTGGGTGTATCGTCTACAACCGTGCATCGAGCCAAAAAACGAGCCGGACTATCGACTTACAAGAAGGTAGTGACTCCAAATCGCGATGATAAACAAAATACGACGGCCAAAGCGCGATCCCGGAGGCTGTACACGACGATGCTGACGAAGTTTGACTGCGTGGTAATGGACGACGAAACCTACGTCAAAGCCGACTACAAGCAGCTTCCGGGACAGGAGTTTTATACGGCAAAAGGAAGGGAAAGGTAGCAGATATTTTCAAGCACACGAAACCGTCAAAGTTCGCAAAGAAATATCTGGTTTGGCAAGCCATCTGTACCTGTGGCTTGAAAAGCAGCATTTTCATAGCTTCCGGACTGTCAACCAAGAAATTTACGTGAAAGAGTGTTTGAATAAACGTCTGCTGCCTTTCCTGAAGAAACACGGTTGTTCCGTACTGTTTTGGCCGGATTTGGCATCTTGGCATTACGGTAAAAAGGCCATGGAGTGGTACGCCGCCAACAACGTGCAGGTGGTTCCCAAGGACAAGAACCCTCCCAACACGCCAGAGCTCCGCCCAATTGAGAAATACTGGGCTATTGTCAAGCGGAACCTAAAGAAGACCAAAAAAACTGCTAAGGACGAGCAGCAGTTCAAGGCAAACTGGCTTTCTGCGGCGAAGAAGGTGGACAAGGTGGCTGTACAAAATCTGATGGCAGGGGTCAAGCGTAAGGCCCGGCAATTCGGATTTGGAAAAGCGGAAGCCTAACTGAATATTTTTCCTGAATTTTATACTAATTGAACTTGAAAAAGAAATTTAATTTGATTTTTTTAAATAAACGATTTCACCGATTTACACGCGTTTTCCCTTGACCAAATTTTGACCGTATCACCCTTTACAGAATTGTAGAAATTTCAATTTAATGAAAATTTGCTCGAAAAATTCAAAGCAACCTGTTTGTCCAATGCAACCGAAGAGTACCTTGTCGACTACGGGTGACAGTAAAACCGTTACAAAACATTCAAGGTGTTCACTGTTTTGTTACGGAACATTCGGCCGGAGGCAAATCAGAACCACAACCGAACAGAAAGCTCAAAATGCCGCACACTGTCTGTAGATGCCACGACACGATGGTGTTGGACTGGAGCCACATACACAAACATAAGCTGTCGTCGTCGTCGGTTGGGTTAGATAGACCAACCAAATCCCCGCCGATTCGTTCAGGGCGCCCGGCAACAACACAGGTACCGCGTCCCCGTATCATGGAAAATAATTATCCACAAATCCGATCGGCTGTTGTGTAAAAGAGCGTGAAATGGACTTGCAGAAGACACGGTGGCCCGGGTAGAAAATTTACAACGGGCATTTCTTCCGCCCATTGGCGTTAAGAGGGCGATTGCGAATAGCAAATATGTAGCTAGGCGCCAGCCACTTCTGCTCCGAAAGAGCAGTGACATATTTCTCACCCTTTTTCCAGTTTGCCCCCCGTACCGAGGAGGACAATCGAAATTCGCCACACTCGCTGCTACAAATGCACTATGCGCTCTGTTACGACACATGCCTACAACCAACCTTCCCAACCTCGTCGCAGTGCTATTCCTTTGATTGACACTCGCCACTGCCACTGAATGCCGCCAGCCGAGTGAGCCCAGTGTTTCGGTACTACTATCGTCGTTTTGTAACGAACCTTCGCTACATCGTCGTAGTCAAATTAAAAGCCATTAATACTAATAACTATTTTGCAATGCGAAGCGATGCATGCAATGCGGCTAGTAAGTAAGTAAGTAGCCGTCCGTAGTTCTCCAGAGCTAGCAGGCAGCCAGCCAGCTGTTGTTGCTCTGCTGGGGCAATTGATAGCACGTCGTCGTTTTCGTCGCCGTCGTTGGTCACGTGGCAATTAATTTCCAGTACCCCCCCCCCCCCTCCCGCACCGCCTTCTTTTCTTGCATCATCCATGCTGCAATTTTGCATTATCACTCTGTTTCAATTGGAATAAGACGTGGTTTTCATTTTCATACTGGGGAAATCACTAATAAGCATTTGATTACTTCACTTACCAGGATGTGAAGTGAGGAGATGGCCGGTTTTACGAGACATAATAAAACGACTAATTCGAGAGGATTATTCTACCGGATGGGTTGCGTTTGCCAGCATGATCTCGCTTGAGAAATCTGCATTTTTAGTCTATTTTTGTCCAAAAGATTGCTCCAACAGTTTGATCATTCTTCAAGACCTGACTTCGTTTTCAGAACAAGGCAAGATCATGCAATTGCAAAGCAAAATTTTTGCTTGCTTTGCAGCATTTCAAGTCAGTGGAGGAGACACTGCAAATCTAGAAGGTCAAATATTTCACCCACGATGTTCCATCGATGATGCCTCCAAGGTGGAACGTGTAACGACCAGTGCAGTGGTATCAGGTACATTTGGTAAAAGGGTCCACGTACATGAAGGAGCTTCAATCCGTCAGAACCCGCTTCAATAGGAAAAGCCCAATTAAAAATCCGATGTGAAAATTATAAATCTCAAGTGTAGGAAGCAAAACGCGTACAAAACTTATGAAAAAGGTAAAAATGCAATGAACCTCACAAAATATTTGACTATCTGTGATCAACTGAATTCAAAATTGAAGATCGCACATGAGGAGTAGTACTACTGAAACTAATGTTATTCGGACCTGAAATCGTTTTTCAAACTTGTGCAAAATAAGAAGTTGAGAAATTTTCGAACCAAAATGGAATTCAACAACAAAAACGGTAACAATCTAACCGAAATCAGTAGCTTATTTGCTTAATAATTGTCAAGAGGTTTACACAACTCGTAACGACAAGGATTGAGATTATCAATATTTGTTCCATTTGCTTGATTATTACTTGAGTTTTGCAGAAATTTGTGTTTCATTTGTATGGGAGCCCCCCTTTCCAGAGAAGGTAGGAGTCTCTTACTATTATAAGAACCTTCCCCGGCCCAAAAAACTCCTCCATACAAAATTTCACGCCGATCGGTTCAGTAGTTTCCGAGTCTATAAGGGTCGAGTTTCTCGAGTTATGCCGAGATTAGTAGCATGGGAGCCCCCTTTCTAGAGGGGGAGGGGTTTAAAATCATCCAATGAATCTTCCTAGCCCCCAAAAATCCTGCATTTATATGTTCACGAAAGGGTCAGACAGACAAAAATTCATTTTTATTTATAAAGAAATCCTGCCTCAAACAATTTGTTTGAAAGCCACCCCCCCTTCTTCAAGAGAGGAGAGGAGCATCAAACTACCATAGAAACATTTTTTGCTTTCAAAAACCTCAACATGTATGGGACCCCCTTCTTAGGGAAAGGGGAGGGGAAACATTTCGTGCTTTCGAAAACGCCCATATGCCAAATTTGGTACCATTTGCTTAATTAGTTCTCGAGTTAGGCAGAAATTCGTTTTTTATTTGTATGGGAGCCCCCCCCTTTCTAAAGGGAAGACAGACAGACAGACAGACTAACAGCCAGATAGTATTTTTAGGAAAATTCTCTTAAATTTGTTGGAAGTTTCTTCCTGAACTTCTGAGAAGTCCTCTTCTGAACTTTTGGGAAGTTCTCCCCTGAACTTCGGGAAAGTTGAGTCCAGAAAATCTTGTTGAAACTCCTAGGAAGTATACTTCTGGAACGTTTCTTTCTGTACTTTAGAGATGTTCCTTCCTAAACATCAAGAAAACCTCATTCTGAACTGCGGGGCGATCCCTAGCACTTCTGGAAAGTTTCTTCCGGAAATTCTGGGAAATCCTTTCCTGAACTTCAAAAAAGTTCTCATCTGAACATCTAGGGCGTATCGTCTTGAGGTTCGTGGAAGTTTGCTCCTGATTTTTTGAGAAATTCCAGGTCCAATACATTTCTGCTTCTTTGGACCCTGGCTTGCTTTTGACGCCTTGTCAACCCATGAACCCACTGAGGAGACTGTTCATTGAAGCAGGGGACATTTGAAATTGTTTGCTCCTTTTACGGCCAGATACGGCCGGGTTACGTCTTGTTCGCTCCCTCACACAATTGATCTTTTTCTTCGTTCTGGCAGTTCGTCTGGCACCTCCTTTGTGCTGAATATGGACATTTCCAGTTTCCTTGATCCGGTTCAAGGTACGAAAAACAAAACGCTTACGCACTCCGAACTGCTTATGGCTATTGAATATCTGACACGGTTTTAGCTTTTGCAAATGTAATTTTAAAACTTGCTCCCGTATGGCTTCCATTGTAGCTGATTAATATAAACAAACGAAATCGGTTATTTATCTCCACCGATAAGCTGTCAAAAGGATACACTCAAAACGGGTACAATGAATTCCGCTGTTAAAATTACCCTGCTGAAATAAACCAAGACTGAAAAAAGGTGACACCTATTGTGAGACACACTGTATATAGAAGATTTCAGGAATATCTTTCTTTATTTCTTTTTTGTGAGCTGTTTTTTCATAGTATTTTATTTCCAACAATTAAAATAAGGAATATTGTGACCCTCCTCTTGGATTTATTGCTTTTAATCCTTTTCAAATTCATCTTAAAAATACTGCTAAGCTTCTGCAACATTGCAGAAACTGAGCATTTGCTGCAAAAACCTGACGGAAACAGCCAAAAATAAGCACAAATGCTGAAACTTTGCATATATCTTCGGTATGGGATAAGCTACGTTGTTGACCGGTTAAGAGGTGCAGCACAAGGCTAACTTTTGAAAAGGGTGCTTAAGGCCTTTTTGTTTCTAAATAAAAAATCTCAAAATTTGCAGGTTGTTATCAAAACTGCGTCATAGAAAAGGCTGTAAAAATCACTAAAATTCAAATTTAAAAAAAGTCCACTGGAAAAAAAAACGTTTATAAAATTTTCATAAAAATCCAATGTTCGATTTTTTTTTGGATAAATCTTGGAGTAATAAAAACACAAAAATGTTTCTGGACAGTAGCTTCCTGGATTCGATGGTTTTCTGACATTTCATTAAATTCGGCAAAGCTTGGTAAACATTGTAAATACGCCATTTTCATAACTTAGTCACGATTCTTCTGCAACGATAATTTTTTCCAAAACTAACACAATCTTGCGAGTAATTTTTTTTTCGACGCTCTCACGATAGGCTGAATCACTTAAACAATAGGCTTGAATATAAACTGAGAAAAAAGTCATGTGAATTTTCCATAAAATCTTCAATGAAGCTAAAGCCTGTCCACGTTAAATTTCGGACACCAAAATAATAACAGCAATCAAAAAAATTTCACATAATTCATCCAAATTGATTGTTTATTTCACAACAATATAGTTATATCTACATTAGAAACAGTTGATTAAGATGTTAATCTTTTTTTCTGTAAAATTCTAGAACTTTCTGTGGTACACCCGCCATCAGGTTCCGTACCTCAGATACGCCAGCCGTGACGATTCTCCATCTTCTCTTGAAATCATTGGTACCATTTGCTGATTTCTTCTCAGTTTCGAAGAGTGTCCGCTTAACTAGAGCCCAGTACTTCTCTATTGGGCGAAGTTCTGGACAGTTTGGTGGATTGGCTGTTTTTGGCACGTATTTGATTTCGCATAGTGACAAGTGGCTGAAACAGAGCTGGAGAGTCCTGGCTTGTGATAAACGGTAGCAACCGCTTTAGCAGAAATTCTGCCTCGTACACATCCTAGCATCGGGAATTTGGACGCCTTATATATCCGGAAATGCTAGGCAACGGCGTTCCATTGCATTGCTGTACCTAAAGCCAGACTTGGAAGCTGTTTAATGTCTTCGAGTACGTTTGTTTCGTCGTCCATTATGATACAAGAAAATGTTTTCAAAAACTTGGCATAAAGCTCCTGAGCACGACATTTTGCAGGGAAGTTTCTATTGTCATCACGGTTGGGCACCTTTTTTTTACTTTCTACGCTTTCGGTCCTGCCTCTGCTTCACTTTTGTACGCATGATATTGACTTCCCAACATTGCGAGCCACGTTTTCCACAGAAAGATTGGGATTTTTCTCAATAATGGCTACCTCCTTCTAGTCCATTTGTCGGGAGCATACTTTTCGATTAGGTCCACTTCCAACCTTCCGATCCACAGTCAAGCGCTGGTCGAATGATTTGCAAACACCAAACATGGTAGTTTTCGGTAGCTTTGGTTTATTGGCAAGATCGCGTACCGATGAGTTCGGATTTTGCTGCCGTTCGTGCACTTCCACTTGATTCGACGCCATTTTACTGAATGTAACTAGAATGTAAACAGGTTGTACCACGAAATAAAGTAAAGAGTTTTAGCTGTCATATAAGTGAAATGTTTCAGCAACCTGTGAAATAATTCAAAATCTACACTGAAAGAAAAGTGTCCGAAATTGAACGTGGACAGACTTTAATTTTGTAAGCGTTGTTTTCTGTTTAAATTTTTGTATGCCTTACAATAAACTTAGATTTGATCGATTTTCTCTTAGCAGGTTTTCTTTTTATCAAAATTGTCGCTGGCAAAATTCAAGTTAATTTTCTTCTTATTAAGGTAGCGTTCAGCCTTTAACTGGTTACAACCGGAGGGAGGCACCTCCACCGTACATACCGCACTTATCATCAAATGAGACGGAACCAACGGGCTTGAACCCCCTTTCGAGGAAAGACGTGAACAGACTCACTTGGATGTCAAATAGCAGTTAAGCTTACCACTACTTCTTCCGATTGTTTCTGAAACATTCTTGAAGATTTGATGTTTATAACAAAATTAAATCTGTGTCCCAAGCAACACAAAACTGTCATATTTGGTTGCAGCAACTTGATTGTGACTTAATTTAGTCACATAGAAGTTACTTTGACTTTTTGCCAAAAAGTGTGCTTCTAGGGATCTGGAATCTATATGACAAACTTTTTTGAGATAAGGATCTTCTTCAAAAATCCTGTTGACAATTTGTTATTCCTTTAAGAACTCCGCAAACAGCGTAAAACAAATTTGAGTCAAAATACACAAAGCTTGTTCATCAAATTCAGAAGTCCAGAGACGACCCGTGATCCAAACCTGTTCAATGAGTAGAAGTACCGTCAGCTTAAAAAAAAAAAACAAGAGTTAGCCAGAAAAATTTGATCTATTTTAAAACATACTTATACCCTAAAGAAGATAAATTTCATCGAATGTTTGAAACTGTTCACTTGCTGTCCTACATTCAGGCCAAGACATGGGAGTCATCTGCTCTACACAGAAGTCGAACCCAAATCACACGGCTCATAGCTGCACTCCGCCACCCAGGTAACCAATGAGCAGTTCCAAAGCGTCTTTACGGCAGCCTATCAAGCAATGAAGTCGCCTTAAATGCAACATAAATGCTGCTTTTGGCCCAATATACGGCTGCTTTACTGCAATGCTATGATAATGCTTCATTAATGCTTTTTTGCATTTGAAATACTTATTACATGCTACAAGCGTTTAAATAGCATTTGAAATCCAACTTTACAACAGATAGCATTCAAGATGCTGATATAATGCTAATATAGTGCTTGTAGCATCTGAAATGTAGATTTTGGGTTGATTTTCTACGTATGCGAATGCTTATTGGTTAGCTGGGTAGCATCGAAGTCTTCAGTTGAAATCGGTGAGACCATTCCAATCATGGAAAACATTTTTAAGTTTTCTTTTCAGTAGTGATATTAACTGCAGAATAGTTTTACAGTGAATTACTGTACGTAGTGCCAAATTTTAGGCGTCATTATTTCCCAAGAGAGAATCATAATTCTAAGACAGTTCAAAACTTCTTCTCTGCGCTGGGGTTGGCGAGTAGAAAATGGTGAACAAATTTTCAGAAACGGTACTTTGATTCTTAGCGAAAGACTAGTAAAAAACCTTCAATAGGATTAAGATGCAGACGGGAAATAATTCCAAATCTACACTGAAAGAAAAGTGTCCGAAATTTGTCGTGGACAGACTTCAATTTTGTATGCGTTGTTTTCTGGTTAAATTTTCGTAGGAATTACAATAAACTTAGATTTGATCGATGTTCTCTTAATCTTTGTTTTTATCAAAATTGCTGCTGACAAAATTCAAGTTAATTTTCTTCTTATTAAGGTAGCTTTCAATCTACATACCAGGCTTGATCTCCCTTTCGAGGAAAGCCGTGAACAGACTCACTTGGATGTCAAGTAGCAGTCACGCTTACCACCACACCACCGGTACTGCCTCCGATTGTTTCTGAAACATTCTTGAATATTTGATGATTTGAGCAAAATTAAAGCTGTATCCCAAACAACACAAAACAGTCATAACTGGTTGCAGCAACTTGATCGTGACTTGATTAAGTCACATTGAAGTTACTTTGACTGTTTTGCAAATACTGTGCTTCTAGGGATCTGGACCCTCTATGACAAACTTTCTGAGACATGAATCTTCTTCAAAAATCCTGTGAAAAATTTGTTATTCCTTTAAGAACTCCGCAAACAGCGTAAAACAAATTTGAGTCCAAACACACGAAGCTTGTTCATCAAATACAGAAGTCCAGAGACGCCTCGTGATCCACAGAGGAAAAGCACCGTCAGCTCACAAAAACAAGATTTAGCCAGAAAAATTGGAACTTATGCTGCCACAGCTCGAAATTTGGCTCAAGACTTTATTTTCAATCATACTTATACCTTAAAGAACATACATTTTATCGAACATTTGAAATTGTTTGCTTACTTTCCTACATTCAGGCCAAGACATGGGAGTCATCTGCTATATACAGAGGTCATCTCCGAATCACATGGTTTATCAGCTGCACTTTGCCAGTCTCTCAGTCTGCAGTTGAAATCGGTGAGACCATTCCTTTCATGAAAAATATTTTTTTTAGTAGTTGGGATGTTAACTGCAGAATTGTTCTACAGTGAATGACTGTATCTCATCAACATCATTAAAATTAAAAGGTACTTCAGAATTCGTTCAGTGTGGTTAGGCAATGGTGAACAAATTTTCTTTTTGATTCTGAACAAAAAAAACTTCTCCGAATTTAAGTTGTTACGATACTTAAGCAAATCTTAAAGATTATTGAAATACATTCAATAGGATTAGAATGCGGACGGGACTTACTTGCCTTCATTCTGGCCAAGACATGGGAGTCATCTGCTCTTTCCAGAAGTCTTCTCCAAATCACATGGCTCATAGATGCACTTCACCAGCCTCGCAGTCTGCAGTTGAAATCGGTGAGACCATTCCAGTCATGGAAAATATTTTCAAGTATTTTTTTGGAGTTGTGATATTAACTGCCGAATAGTTTTACTGTCATTGATTGTACGTTAATGATAAGTGCCAAATTTCAAGCGTCATTATTTCCCCAGAGAGAATCATAATCAACATTAAAACTCAAAGACAGTTCAAAATTTGTTATCTGTGCTCGGGTTGGCGTGTAGAAAATTGTGAATAAATTTTCTGGAACGGTGTTTTGATTCTGTGTGAATTTAAAAGTAATAACGAGACTTAAGAAAATCTTAAAGATTATTGAAATAAGTTCAATAACATTTGGATGCGTACGGGACGCCACTGGAAAATCCTATTTGCAATTGACAAAATTTCACAAACGCGATTGACGCAACTAGAGTCTGAGACGTCGCGCGCTCGCCACTGCATATATGTATACAGTTACTAATTGGACCACTTCAAAGGCCTTCGTCAGCCTGCCCGTCAGTTGGCTCTACTGATGATGCGCTGTTGGTCCTGCTGACCATGCACCGCCCCTTCCCTTCCCCCGCCCCTCCGCTGAACACCAGTGGAAAGGCCAATAAAAGTCCGCATCCAATTTTACGACAACCTTCTAAAATACTACACTTTTTGTTTTTTGGCTGTACGATGTGTACAATCCTACATGGCCGTCGCCGTCGGTCGTGACAGCCCCGGTTCGGCTGAGTCCGAAAAATCTCGTAACTTGTTTTATTACTGTTTACAAACTGTACAAATTGAGTTTCATGTTTTTTTGGTGGCCGCCCTCCTCTCGCTTCGCTTTAATCGAACGATCTTACGCACGTTCCTTCGCCGCCGGGTTACGTGGTTCGTTTGTTCGTGGGCACGCGTGTTTGTAATTTCCGCTAAACAATTCTCGAAAGAGAAGGAGGAGGAGGTGGTGGTATTCCGCGTAGGTAAAAAGTCGACCTCCTACCGAAGAAAGTCGTTTTGTTGTCCGAACCAGACGACGCCCTACTTTCCTCGCTCGGTTATCAGTGGACAAGACCGCTTATCACCGTATCACGTTTGTTCCACCGATCCCACCAATTGAATCGATAAAAGTGAAACATCCAATCTCTGACCGTGTGTGTGTGTGTGTGTGCTGACTGGGCACAGCAAAAAATGGCACTTCCTCATCGCCGTCGTCGTCATCATCGCTAATGAGAAGTGAATTTCTTCCTTCTTTCTTCATTACGGCGGACTGGATTGTGTGGTTGTTTGCCTGTTGAAGGTAAACTTACGTATTATATGGCCAGTATGACGAGACTCGTTGGAGTAATTTAATTTAATAGATTTGATTCCGCATGGCACTGGGGCTGGCACTTACTGGCAGCTTCTTTCGTCGTTTGTGTAGTAGATAGATAAGAAGAGTGTATCCAAACATAAAACACTAGAAAGTGACATTAATTAGATTGACTGCTTGGAAGAAAGCAATTCCCGGTGCGAATATTTACGTAAGAAAATAGGATTTTGGTTTTCCAGTTGTGAACTTTCACTCGACTCGGAGCCAATAGTCCAAAGCGAACAACAAACGGGTTTACAAAAAAATGTGGTTAAGTTTTAAAATCCCTGGATGCTCAAAAAAAAAATATATATATTTATTGCAGAAATATTTTATTATGGCAGAAATAAAAACAAATGTTTCGAATGCAACATTTTGATCTACTGTGCATTGTTCATTCCTAGCAGAATATCCGAAAATATTGAGAGAAAATCAAACAAATGATAACTTTTCAACACCTCGTATTTATTACTATCACTAGCTGATCCCAGTGCGAGCGTTGCTACGCCTGCAACTAAATGAATGAATAAACATTACATAGAACTGACGCTTTTTTTAATGAGTTTTTTTGAGTAATAAGGAGTTCAAACTTCTATCAGAACATTCTTCTTACCCAGACAATACACAGTTTGTGGCTTAGTTTGCCTTTGGGATAATTCTCAGGATTGGTTGAAATTTGTGTTTGAATTCACCATAGAAACATTTCTTGCTTT
>JASCZW010016051.1:0-19403 GCA_034211315.2 Aedes japonicus
GGAAGTTACGCATTGCTGTGGCAATAAAATGAGGAAAAATCTCACAAAACAAATTCACAATTCAAATAACTTACCATAAAAGCATATCAGTCCCTATGCTGCATCATAAAATCAAGAAATACTACTTTCCAACGCATCTTCCACTGCATGTTGTTCGTATAGCACTTATTTGCTTCTATAGACTGATCCAATATGAATGGACAAAGAACGTAACTGCACATACTGTGCTGGTTTTTACAAGGTCTCACTTTTCTCATATAGAAGGACATCATGAAAGACCCAATTGCTATATATACAAATTTCAACTTGTATAATTTATATGAAATTTTACACTATAAAAATTAAATTATTGAATATGTAAAAAGCAGCTACAGTAAGTCAATGCACTTCCAACCGTTCACTTACCGAAAACCCAACCTACTCCTTGTTGCATTATTAAATCCTCGTAAATTGAAATTTAAAGTGATGGTAACAATCCTCCCAACCTCCCTCGCGTCCTTACACAATAAATGGGAAAGCAAGCAAATATTAAAACAAAACTACAACAATTAAGTTGAGCTAAGGTATTGAATAAAGAGCTTTTTATTTATACTGTTAAATAGAACAGATTTTGAAAAAAAATCAGATAAATAATTTTGACGCTTTTGTTACTATCACTTTATATTCAAGACATAAATATCTAATCTAATCTCATACTAACGCAGCCAATTCTCTGAAAGCATCCTGAAAAATGATGTTTTCTGAATACATCATTTTTCTTGTCATCGGCCAGGCCAACTGCGTAGTATGTGCCGCAGAGAGGATTCCAAGAAATAGAGCGATTCCAGAAAGATCTAAAATCGCTTTTACTACTCTGAATCAAGGAAGGAAGAAAGCGTGGACCTCCCGTACCAAACGCTTCCATGTTGAGTTACACAGTGTGATAATTTGTACCTTATCGTTGGGAGCATAGATGCTAGAAAGATTAGTTTATGCTCCTTTTGCCTGTGGGTGAACTTTTGGCATTTGAACCAAAGCGTGGCAATAATTGCCAAGGTTATAGCGCCTTATCTCGCTCCATGGGGGTAAGTGGACTAAAACTTACGATGATGGATAAACGCGAAGCTGAAAATAAGCATAAAAGCTCGCTAGCAATGATTCTAAGTCATTTAAGGTTGAGAAAAGAAACGAGTTCATGTTTCGAAAACATTCCAGCAAATCCTACCGCACCCCACTGTACAAACCCATGATGAATAAACTGTGCCTTAAATCATGAGCAGACCCACTGTGTAAAAAGCGTCTCTCACAACACTGATGAAGAAGCTTTCTTCCTGACATCAACTAAGCTCTCACGAATCGCCGACACTACCATTCTCTTCTCTCACCAAAAACTATGTGCTCATCATTTGGCCTCCCAATCAAAACCCATTCGGGACTCGATTCATGTCCAACTAATCCACGTGCCGCGCAACGGCATTCTCTCTGTTGTTATCCGGAGTGTACATATGGTGGAATGCAAGCTATTCGTTGTCCTTGTTTTCGCGAGCTGTGCTAAATAGTCGTGTTGTCAGGTTTACTTGTGAATGTAACTCTTGTGGGGGTTGCAGGTTGCTACGTTTTCGATACAAATTATTGACCTTGACATATTTGTGTCATAATGCACTGCCAGTGGCGATTTTAGGCATGTTGATACTGTTTGTTTTAGAAAGCAGGAAATTGAGTAGCGCTTGCTTGGATTGATCATGAATTGTTGATATTTAATTTTGTATCGATTAGGGAGGTTAAATTTTTTTTAAAGGTATAATCCATTTGAGTTCATAGCTTCACTTGATTTGCTGCTACTCACCACTAGGTGGAATCTCGAATGTTGAAAGCTCGTCAACTTTGTTTGTGCTTTTAATGCAAGTGAGAATCATGCGCATTTGCGGAGTGCCTGTGTTAGGCTGGTCTACAAGGAAGATATTGTCCGTTTGGGAAATCGTTTCCTGGCATCCAACAATTTGGGCCAAAATGTAGACTGAATAAATGTGGATAGGGAATTGTTGGATTTAGTTAAACGGGGGGAATATTTCCTTAATTATGATTATGCCATATATGTATCTAAATTAGCTTGGTTATTTTATTATCTATACGTTTAATGGGCAATCTGTTTTCGATTTTTAGGATTGATGATTTGTTGATTGAACCACACTGAATTTTTGGAGTTATAATTACGTCACCTTCTCGTGCGTGGAACATCCTCCTGAATGATCTCTAACAAGATTTTATTAAAAAAGACCTCCACTGGGTATTCAACATTTTCTTCATTCCTCAGAATTTAATTAGCAATTTACATTTTGGAATTGTGTGTCTAATATTGTCATAGTTATCTTTGTTCACGTCGAAGGTTTTCTCGTATTAGCCATCGTTGAAATTGAAATTAATGTAATTATGTTCGAAAATTGACCCGAACAGTGTGAAAAACTTCATTTTTCCATAATGGAGCAAGAGATTCATTAAAACAGAAGCCTTCATGTAGGTTCGGTAATAAGAAATCTAAGTAACAATTTTGTTGATTTCTTACGTGATTCTTAATGTTTCGTTATCACCAACGAAGGGAAGTAATAGATGTACTCTCATTATCTAAATTAGGAAGGAAATCTACATGGCGCTGATTGAAATTACCATATATATGAACTTTGAATTCACGAGAAAAACGAGATACGATTGCTTCAACTGTTTGGAAAAAGATTTCATATGATGACTTGCAAGCTCTACCAGGTGGAAAGAACACTCTGGCAAAAATCCGTGAGGTAGTGTTTAACAACCGACCGGCTAACGTAGACTACGCTAAACCATTTGATTAATTGCGTTAGTTTCGTAACGTACTGTTCTAATGGGACATTGGTTTAGCAGAAGTTAGTGAGTAAGCATTTTAGAACAAGCTATGATTCGCCTCATAGACATTAGTTGGTTTTAACGCGCTTCTGAAATTTGCGCATCAAAACGATTAGGCATTACACTTATTCTCACTTTCACAGTTTCTTAAAACTTATTTCTTGATGGAAGTAAAACTCTATCCAATGCAAATTGTTAACACAACAGAAAAACTGTTGATAACAGTACAAATTGGAATGTGCAGAGAATGTTCATTCTGAATATTATGTTTGCGAATTCACACCGTTATCCGTGATATTAAATTTCTTGATCATTTGAGGTACTTTTTGAGCTGAATAGCATTCCCTTCAACCTCTTAAATGAACTTTTCGTGAACTTCAAAGTTTTCTTTAGAAGTTAATGAGAATGCTGCTAGAAGCTAAAACATTGAATGAAATCTAGAAAGTAGCTGAAAAAGTAAGCTGAATAGAATTCTCATCGTAAACCTTCGATCTGCTGGTTAAGGCAAAAAACACCCTTTATCAGAATTTTTGGTTGCTTGGGACACTACCGCCAAACGGTGATAAACGAGCTGCGCCAAAAATATCAGATTGCTCGTCTATGCTCTTTCTACAGCAAAGTCCCCCGAAATTTCCAGAGATGCAAAAATGCACGAGCACTACCGAATACCTCGATTATGGCTGACCTTCCGCCCGGTCGACTAGTAGCATCGACTACTTCGGTCCCATCGAAGTCGTTGTACACTGAGAAAAATTTCAAGGTTGTACCGACAATTAAATCATGGTCAAGATGACTATTGCATATAATGGTTACAATAAACATGAAAATTGTCGAATTCCCCACGTTCATGGCATTCTTGACTATGGTCATAGTAACAAGGACTATTCCGACCTTATATTAAATATTGAATCGAATATTTTTGAAGGTTGTTTAGAGCATTATCATAGTAGCTTGAAAATCACTTTATTGTCATAGTCATCCTAATAATAATGGTAAAATTGACCATCAGATTTCTCAGAGGAGGGAGGCAAATAGATCAGAAAATATTGATGCTAGAATTCTCAACCGCTTACAACGGAGTTGGTGTTCAACTGGGAGCTGAGAGTGGTTGATAAAATCGTTCAAGAACAACCTCATGACCGTCTGCACTACCAAGAAGTTATCTGACGATGTCCTGCGAAAACTACTGATCGAGATAGAGTAGACCAGCTCATGGCGACTCACACATTATCTGGTTCACGGAGATTCTTTCACAGCTCTCACTCCGAATTATTAATTGAGGGGTCTTTCGACGGTTCCAAGCCGTTGATCAACGCCAATCAAAATGCATTTTCTTTGAAGCAGAATCTACGGTCCTACAAATCTTCGCTAACCGATGTTGGGGACGTTGGGTTACCGATTATATACCGGAGATCACTCGCTTTTCGAAGTAATACCAACATGCAAAGAAGTGGTACCAACTACCAACTATCACTATGGGGGATATAGTGACTACCGTTGACCCGAATTCACCCGAATTCCTCCTGCCAGTCGAGACGGTCAGACTTGATCAGTGTGATGAAAAATAAACCAACAGAGAATACATCTTATTTTAACCAACAGTAAGAATACTGCTGGGCCCACCCACAATCATTTTGTTCGGGTTTACGATAGAAATACATGGTTATTTCTATTATCGCTTAAGAGCTGATTCGGACCGATTTTTACCAACAGTATGGATGGTTGGGGTTGTTCCCTCCGTGTGTAAATTTCCGTAGCTGACATTTTAAAATTACAGCTTGTTTCTGTTAGTTTTGGTAAATCGTAAGTAGATGGTGCCACCTTCGCGCCTCGAGATTTGATCCCAAGTGGCACACCACGATCATAATTAGTTGCAGCAACTTGATTATGACTAACCAAGGCACATTTATGTTTTCTCAACTTAATTGCAACATGTGTGCTACTAGGAATGCTCGTTGTCAATTTTAGTTTGGTGAAACCTAGACTAGGCAGCGCTGATGTTGAAAATTTACACAGTAAGTTGAGAAAAGAATGTTCGAGCCTAGATGTCTGTTCTCTGTGTTTTAACTTAAATTTGAGATTTAGGCAACCGAAAAATTTGGAGAAAAAAAAACAGTCTGCGGCACCATTGCTCCGGTAAGTGCAGATCAGCACTTCATACTGTGAATGGAGTCCTAGTGCTCCACAGGCTCCGTTTGGGATTATAATTTTGTGAGACGCCCTTAATCATTGATTGATTGGCACGTTGAACCAGATTAACACCGTGAATTATGAACCTCGATGGAGTTCTACCACAGAAACAGGCGTTCCGTAGTACTATTCTTAGGTGATGTTGACGACTACTGCCTACTGCCTACTTCAAGCCCAGAATCATTCATAATCCATTATGAATATTTAAATATCCCTGAAATATTTTCCGATAAGTCAAGTACAACATTTCAGAAACCAACTGAATCTGATCGAGTCAGCAACCGAACTCGACTGTCTACTGTAACGTTGGAAGATTTCAAAATGTCATTGAAATATTACACCATGCAATAATTTAGGACTTCCATCACCTTAGTTGTCATTTTCGACATCCAAAGGATAAGTGTTTACAATTTTCACGCATGTTTTGCCAATTACATTAATGCTTTTGTTATTCCGAAAACCTCATAGAAAATCTGTTTCAAAGTTGCGAGTTGAAAAATTTTCGGAGAAGATCTCTTTTCAATGATTTCAACATGGCGTCGCGGGTAATATATGTATATTATTATGGTCAAATGAATGAAGATTCTATAAACTGCTTCTTCAATTCTTCAATGATTATCTTTTGAATTTCAGGGAAGTTTTCTCCTGATCTTCTTTGAAACCTCTAGATGAACTATTGGAAAGTTCCCTCTTGAACTTTCGGAAAGTTTTGTCATAAACGTCTGAGCAGCCGCTCCTTAATTTCTTGAAAATTCACTCCTAAAGTACGGAATAGTTTCGTCCAGACATTCTGAAAAGTCTGAGAAGGGCAGGTTTTTTTTTTCTAAACTGCTTATAACTCCTACCTTGAACATCGAGGAAAATCTATTCAAAACTTCGGGGAGTTCTCTTCAGAAATAAAGGAAGTAAATTGGTTTCGTTCTAAACTTCAAAAAAAAATATTTCTGAACTTTTGGGAAGTATGACCTTGAATTTCGAGGATGTGCGTTCTTGAATTTCTGATATATTCTTGCTTGAACTACAAAGAGTTGCCCCCTATACTTAAGAGAAGCCCCTTCCTGACCTTCGGAGAAGTTTTTTTTTGAAGAATTATTTTTCTTATCTTCTGGAAAGTCTCCATCAGTACTTTGAAGAATCCCTCCAGAATATACCTTTCTGAATCCCTAGTGAATTCCCCAAATTTTCTAGGGAGCTACCACGATTTTCCACAAGCTTACAGAAGATCTTGATTGCTTTATCAACATACTTAAATTTTGTAGAAAATTTTATATGCTAACAAAATTTATGAAAAGTTCACTCGGAGCCTTTTTATAGTTCCAGACCATTGTTTGTGTGTACACGAGATACTAACGAATATTGTACTGAACTTTCTTTATTGTCGTAGAACTTCCATAAAATCCTAAATGGATCTTTCGGAAAGTTGATATAACTTTCGACTTGTTCACATAAGTTTGCCTTGCTTGAAAATCATGCATACAGCTTCCGAAAAGATCTCATTTCACATGGAAAAATTCTGAAAAAGAAATTCTAGAACAGCTAGAACAGCTCATAAATTTGCCTATTGTAATAATGTCAAGTTTATTATGTAATAAACACTTTCAGGAGATGCTGGATTTCCACAGGAGCCAGTCATGCTTACACTTCACCGGAACACCCGGACGCGCTTATTCCGCTGATGTCCCCTTCAAATCTAACTCTCGTTTGTTTTTAATTCAATTTCTTTCTGTTTTCTATTTTCTAGCTCTTTCACTTCCTCTTTTCTAGTTTATTCATTGTTCTCTGTTTTGCATCGGCTCTCAACATTTCATTTTGTTCAAGCTTTACATCCATCAGTTTTGTCGATCCAGAGCTGTAGAAAACAATAATCAACAATATATTGTTATAATGCTTACTTTTTGCCATTCCAATCCAAGCGCATTGGTGATCCTAGTGAATCGAGCTCTTGGCCAATTTCCACCCAGTTTTCCTTCACATTTGTTTTGCTGGCTCCAACTCCACAAAGGCCTCTGGTGATATCCACCTTCATTTCCATCAGTTCGACAAGCCGTTCTAATTGACGGTAATTTGTCTTCTTATGAAGAGTGGTCGCTTTTCGCTAGAACATAATAGTTTTTCTGTAAATTCCTCTCAAAAACATGTGAAAAAAAATGGTTTTCTTACCTTGCTCAGCCAGTTATCATTTCTAGACGAAAATCGCGATTAAAACAAATTTACTCGACATAACGTGACAGACCAATATTCCATTTTTTAACGGCCTACTGAGTCGACCTGCTCGAAAAATTTTTGTCGACCTCGACAACTGTAATAGCAAATCAAACCTGTCGAGCAAAGTGACGATCGACTCGATTTCTTTAATTGGCCCCATAATATCCTATTCAACCAAACACAACACCATCAAGATAAGGAAATTTCTCTTAAATTCAACTCGGTTTTAATGAAGAATAAAATTTTATTGCTTAGTGTATTGCATCAATGCTGAAAATCTACTGCTTTCCTTCAATATGGCTGACATGCTGCCCTTTGCAGTAGACTTAAAACAATCGTTGTTATTTCAGAAAATAACTCGCATTAACATCGTGCTTTGAGCCTTATCGCATGTAAAACTTCAGGGTTAGTGTAATTTTCGCTAAAATCTAGAATATTAATCACATACCATAAATAGTTCCTATCCCTAGCGAGTAAGTAATAAATACAATTGGATGAATTTAAATCGCAACTTCGCTAATTGCAAAACTAGAGCCACGTTTGGTATTTATCACTAAAACATGTAAACCACTCAAACGAAGAACGACATTGAAATCCAGCGTTTTTTGGTTTTGAAAACTCGGACAATAATAAGGCACATTCATCAGTCTCTCCTAAATAAACACTTCAAAATAGGTGGTAGGTTACTGAAATCTCTTCACCTGCTGCAGGACCCAGCCCCCTTTCGGCGGTGGTCCCACCTTAGCTGGCAACGGCGCTGTGGCCGTCGTCATTCGCGGTTTGATTTTCTTCATCTGCTCCAGGTGGGCTGGCTTCACCGGAACCGGCGGTGGCGGTCCACTGGAACTACTCGATGCAGACGATATGGATCGGGCCACCTGCGACAGCGGCCGTAGCAAGCGCTGCTGATTTATTTCCCCAATCGATTCGTACACGACCTGATCGTCCAAATCCGGGCGATTGTCGTCGCCACTGTAGACGGCGGAATCACGGAAGTCTTCATTTTCCAAGCATTCCTCAACCGATTTTTCATAAAAGCTGTAAGATTCGTCTTCCAGTTCATTCGTCACTCCGCAGACGCTGTCGCTGGAAGAATCGAGGGAAAATATGGAGTCCCGTTGCTCTAGGTCCTCGCAGAGGGGTTTTATTGACCCCCGGTTGACGAAGATGTTGGGTTGGTTGTTGGCGGTGAACAGCGTTCGCGGATCGGCGTAATCCAAATTTGCGATCCGAGAGCCAAGATCTAGACTTCCTTGTTTGTAGATCGGTGTGGGTTCATCCGGGGTCGACAGTTTTCGCTGATGGAGATTACTGTCGCAACTTCCCGTCGTTGACGGGGAAGAGTGCAGACTGATGAATCTTTGGAGCAGGTTCTTTGGTGATTTAATGCTTAGACTTCCCTGTCGTTCCAGCGGTTTCAGGGACTCCTCACCGGTGAGTGTGACGATCTCGGAACGCGTGTCCTGCACGGGTCCGGATTCATCGTCCTTCCGCCAGGGATGATGATAGTTGATGTTGGTATCACTGTTCCTCAGCTGTGCAATCGAAGACTTGGGTATGACACCATCGCCATCGATGTTGATGAGGCCATTCTCGGAATAGGCAAGTGTCACATAATCCGAATCGGGCCGCGACTTCTTCCGCGAAGCATCGGTCCTCTCTGACTCCATAACCTTTCCGTATTGCTGAGATACAGAACGGGTTAGAGGTGGAGCATACTTATAGGGAACGTGAACGTTCCGGAGCAAAGATTCGTAAATCGGTTCCGGCGAGACGAGATCAGATTGGATTTCATTCAACCGATTCAGCAAATCCTCGGATTCTTTATTCAGCTCGTCAACCTTTCGAAATTCATCTTCTTCCGTTTCCTCCTCCGGAGGCTCAGTGCTCGGGGGTTGAGGAATTTCCACTTCCACCTCGCCAACTTCCATCCGCTCTGGCTCTCTATCCTCGTCCTGACTAGTACACGACAATGATCGCATGGAATCAAATGACTTCTTTTTCGGCGGTCTACTCATTTTTCTAAATTCACTTTTCTCCAGCACCAACTGAGAAATTATGTCCGAATCCCTCCTTTGGCTTCCATCATCTTCCAACCCCTCCTTGGTTTTCTTGATGTTTCCTCCCTCCGCCTCACTAGAGCCTTCTTCTTCTCCTACCGCAAGGCTCAAATTATCCGTTGATTCGGTGATTTTCAACACCGTCGTATCATCTTCAACCTCACCCAACCCCAAATCCGTGTAGAACGTCGAATTGCCAGTCAACGTTTTGGATCTGGTCTTCCGAATATTGGCTATCCGCTTCGGTATTGTCGACGTATTGTACGACTTTACTTCCACCAAACTCTCCTTCGTCTTTCTCCGCTGCGTTGCGAATCTATTCCTCTCGGCCATTGCCTTTGCGAACACTTCTTCATCGCTCATCTTCGATCCCTTTCTATCCTCCGGAAGTCTCGTTTCCGATCGACTTCTGTTTTTCAACTGCTTCTGCTCCAACTCCTTCTTCACCGCGTCACATTTGCAACCACCCTCGGCTTCCTTCTTCTCTCCCACGCCGTCAGTCTCCTGTTCCAGTGTCTTCGAGTAGGACTGGAACGTCGGCTGCTTGACGTCCTTCTGCGAGATCCCGTCCAACGAGATACTGCTGGCCGTATTTTTGCGCATTTTCTTCGAACGATTGCGCATCTCGCTGCGGCGAAACTGTTGCCTCCTTTCCAGATAGTCCGGCGTCGATGGATGATGCCCGGGCCATTTCCAGCTGGCGTTCTTGTCCGCGATGCGATCTAAAATAAGGGCGAAAAATAAAACCTTGAGTATGGCGACATTACTTTGGCTAGGCTAGAATTTACCATCTTCATCGCCCAACTGCAGAACCAGCTCCTTCGCTCGTTTCGGAATGTCAAAGTGCTCCAGCATGGCCTGTTTGATCTGCTGGGCCCAGTGGCGCTTCTGGTCCCGGTTGCGGGCCGTCAACTTGATCTGGCCCTTGGGGTCGTTGTATGGGATCACGTTGAAGCTGGTCGGCTCACCCGGCAGATGCTCCACCAGCATGAGGTTCTTGCACTGGAATGGGAGGAAGTATGGAAATTGGGTTGAGATTTGGAGGATGTTGTCGGTATTCAATTCGATTCGATGAATAATGGCTTTCGTTAATCTTCGTACAGATATTCAACAAATACTGCTGGACAATTTGTTAACTCAAGATACAGTCGTTACACTAAAAGTGATCAGTATAATGAACAGGTCTTCGAGCTCCACGATTTTTTTTCCAAGGCAACTTTCAATGTTCAAAATTTGACCAACACGATCTCTAGGAACTCTCCAGTATGGTTCAAGATGGCTACAAAGGTGACTAATTAATGAAAACTCTCTTGGAGCTTTACATTTTTCAAGGTAAAGCTGGAGAGAGTATTTTTTAAAAGATAAAACCGACGGGAAGGTGGCGAAATCCACTGGGCCTTGTGCGAAGAGCTCGGTGCCTACGGTCGTCAAAAAATACCTCCAATTTATGGACATCGCCATGCGGACGCGTAGGTCCAAGCAGGCCGTCTTGGGGCAGCAACGGCTGAAGACAATGATCGAGGAGATTTTCCCGGCGAAGCGCGATGCGTTAATAGTAATTGACGACACTAACCCTGGACGACAACGACTAACAGGGTACCGGATATTGCTCGACCCACACCAAGGAAGTAGGCAGTGAAGTCAGGCATATCTCGCACACCAAGTTCCCGATGAAGATTCTCCTGCGAAGAACCACCGATGGGAAAGGAATGTTCTTTTCCTCGGGACTTGCTGTAAATAGGGTACCGAATGCCTGCAGGAAGCGACCTCTTACATCCGAAAGCACAATGCGGGAGAGGATGTACTCCAAAAGTTCGGTGGAAGAGATGGACCAAAGAATGCGTACCTTCCGAACCTTCTTCAGTTTTGGCCATTCAAGAATTCAAAATTTAAGAAGCAGTCGATTGAAACAGCTCGCGAAAAATCAATCTTTTCTACGACTAAGTCATAGTGGCATGAATGGAACACTTTTTACTATGCCGAGCTATCAGGTTAAAATTTAAGCATGTTTGAGGTAGAAACGAAAATGAGAATAAATGGCGGATCGCAGTAGACCGTGCGATCGCAGGTAAACAACTTCTCTCACTTCCAAAATGACAGCATGCAAACAAGCTTTGCGCAGTTGAGTTCGGCCTATAGAGGATTCGGCAATTGATGCCCTCTCAACACTCTTAACTGTTAATCATTTTTACGTCGTGTTACTTGGTTTTTTGATATCCTCTTTAAACCACCGAAATATATATGAAAAATTAGAAATCATAACCCAAGGGTTTGACATATTATAATTTCTAACCAGAGCAAAATAAGGTTTTACGAACGTTTCAGACCATTTATTATCAATTATTTGTCCCAAACACGTTCCTTGTATCGCTGCTGAAAGTTGACATTAGTCACAATATTGTTTTTTGCAATAATTTATTTTAAAAAATGCATTCAGGTTAATATAGTCGATTAGGGGCGAAACGAACATCTCTAGTAGGGGCAAAATGAACACCACTTGTTTCTGGAATCTAACCTCAACGCCCACTTTGTTGACTTGTTTACATTGTTTACCTACGCAGTGTTTTGGTGGCAGTGATGGCGCGAACATACAAAAGACAATTGGGAAGGCCAGTGATTCTGTCCGCCGGAGTGGAACGTCCACCAAACGAGCAGCCAAGGGCCATGGAACTCCAAGACCTACGCTGATCCGCTATCTGAAAACTGCAGAAGTACTGGGCCAGGAGGTGAAGCAAATCGGCCCATTCAAAACAGTTTTCACACCTGCCGAGGAAGCTGTTTTAATGGCCCACATTTTGGACTTTGAGGTTCGATGCTACGGAATTACCACCCGCGACATCCGGAGCTTTGCCTTCCAGCTGGCCGAACGCAACGGGAAAGCACATGTTTTCAATACGAAGACACAGCTGGCTGATTGGGATTGGCTTCACGGTTTTCGGAAGCGTCATCCCAAACTTTCGCCCCGTACTCCTGAGGCTACCTCAGCTGCAAGGTTGCGTTTGACTACCAGTCTTATGGAAGGTGCTTCACCAGACACGGTATTTGTCTGCAACTCTACCGGTTGGATGACTGTGAAAGTATTCAACACCTGGTTCGACCATTTTCTAAAGCACACGCGTCCAACAGCTGATAGCCCGGTTCTTTTGATTTTGGACGGTCATTCTTCGCATACGAATAACCTTGGCTTAATTGAAAGAGCGCGTGAGTGCCATGTGACAGTCGTGCGCTTGTCCCTCCCCCCTCCCATTGCAGCTACAAACTACAGCCTCTCGACATAGGCTACATGGAGCCGCTCAAGACGGCTTTCTCGTAGGAGGTGGAGAGTTTCCTCAAATGTAATCCTGGTAGGGTGGTCACCCTGAACGAAATCAGCCGGCTTTTCGGTTCGGCTTTCATGAAGACTTCTAACGCGGCTCTTGGTATCAACGGATTCCGTAAGGCAGGAATTTTTCCGCTGAACCGGTTTATCTTCATCGATAATGATTTTGCGTCGGCTGACGTAACGGACGTTCTTCCAACAGACCCAGAAACCGATCGTTTAAACAATGAACTTGGTGACGAAGCTCACGAATCCAACGCAGCCGATGCTGAAGCAGGACCTTCGCGAATGCCCAATGAGGTAGGAGATATCAACGACTCAAACGAAAAGGAAAATATCAATCCAAAAGGGATTGTAAAAGTGGATGCTAACAACATGCGGACTCCGAAAGCTACTTTGGCGCCGTTGGATTCGAATGTTCCAGCCAGTTTGTCTGTCCGAAGCATCTTCAAAGTGTCTCCTGCGGAAATCCTACCGCTACTGAAAACAGTTACCAGAAAAGTTGGCGGTGGACGAAAGAGGGAGAAAGCTCGAAACATAACGTCAAGACCCAGCCGAAATGAGTTGAAGTCATCGCAGGCATTGAAGGATATTGATCAGCTAAAGAAGGTGATCAAAGCTGAAACAAGACACATTTCTAACAGTGATGCCGAAACACCCAAACGCAAACGAGGACGTCCGAAAGGAAAGAGCAATCAAACTAAAACGGTGCTTCCTCAAGATACGCCCTGCGAAGTATGTGGCTGCTATCACTGACTCTTGCAACGCTTGTGCGCCTTGCTACACTCCTGCACCTTGCTAGACCCTGCTTCTTACTACTTTCCTACACATGGTTTCTTCCCTGCCCATTACTACTCCCATGCCCCTTGCAACCCCTGCCCTTTCTACCAAATGTCCCTTGGCAACTTCCTTGTACATTGCTACTACACAGCCGATTTCAAACCCCAAATTGCTACCCTTTTATTACATAAGATTTTGTTTTGACCAGGGTATGGGCCCAGAAGACCATGAAGAAGCGAAACTCTGAAAATTGATATGAAGATTTATTCTCAACATGAACGAACTGAAAACAGCCGTACACAAGCTGGAACACGCTAACTGCCCGGTGTGGGACAGATTGTTCCAGAATGAGCTGGTGCTACGGAGGGCTGCATGAAATTACGAAGTGGCTGAAGCCGGAACAACCAGATGCTATCTGGGTCATGAAGGATGCGAAGGCACGGGCACTAATCGGACTGCCCCTAGACGATAACCAGTCCTGCAGAAGATCTTCTCCCAGCGGTTAAAAGAAGGTGGAAGCAAGTCGGACCACTTGAATGAGGCGACTGTGCTCATGAGTCAACTGATGGCGATGGGAAAGGAGTTGAAGCACCATAGAATCGTCGCGATGCTCCTGGAATTCAACGGAAGCCTAGTAAGTCGTCTCGAGGGGGATCGCACACTGGAATTCGTGAAGGGCAAGCTACTAGAGGAACGCGAGATGGCAGAGAAGGTACTGCGAACTGGAAACGAGACAGCGGGAACATCGTCTGAAAATCTCAAGGTCATAAACTGCCAGAAGGAAGGGCATTATCGTCGTGATTGTTCGGCCAAGGACTGCAAGATGATTGACCAGAAGAAACCCAAGCAGAAGGTAAAGTTGGTGACCAACGACGAATTTTTTCAAGCTGCTCGAAGCGATCGAACCAAGGGTGGAATGTGGATCCTGGACTCTGGGCCCACGACGCACATGACTAATAATAAGGAGTTGCTGGAATCCCTGGACATATCTCACAGCGAGAGCACTTCGGTAGCGCGCGGGAATCGGCGTTGGAGCATTCAATGGACTGAACGATCGAGGTAATCCCGTATGGATCAAGCTTTCTCATGTATTCCATGTTTCGGATTTGACCGGGAACCTGCTATAGGTGAGTAAGATCACTGACGAAGGATATAGTGTGCTGTTCGAGAAACAGTCCTGTCATAGTCAGAAGTATGGAGTCGTGTACGGCGTGACAAACCGTACCAGTTCATAGCGTACCCGGAACAAATGTTACTGACAACAGAGAATCTACCGAAGCAATGCGTGCATTTGTGGCATTGCCGGTTGGAATACTGGAGTGTGGATGCTAAAACGAAAATAATCATCCGTGAAGAATTAGGAACTGAAATTTCGATGTAGGATTGTGGAGTGCAAACGGTAAGCGACACGTGTTGCGATAGGAAGATGACGTGGGTATTATTTCCCAAAGCATCGGAAAGCAAGAGCAAAGCATTAGGAGATCAAGTCCACATAAACTTGGCCGGTCCGTTCGAGGTTAGTATGATTACAGTATGGTGGTGTACTTGCTCAATGATCCGAACACGTTTCTGAACTGCCTCTGTGTTGTATACCAGTACGCGATTCTGGAAGTAGCTTCCCACAATCTTGTACTGATACCCAGGAACCTGGATCCGTTGGAGCGGGTCGGCGATAGCCACCAGGCTGGCGCTATAGAACGCATTTCTCACGTCAAGGGTGACCACTGCACAGTATCGTACTCCTCGCCTCTTGCGCTGGATTGCAACCTCAGCCGCCTTGGTGACGGACAGGATGGCATCCACCGTCGACTTCCCTCCGTGTATGTTGTCAGTCTGTTGAGGATTACCCTTTCGAGCACCTTACCCGCTGTATCCAATAGACATATAGGTCTATATACCGATGGATCTCCTGGTGGCTTCCCTGTCTTTGATAGCCACACGAGGGTCTGAATCTTCCAGGCGCCCAGGAAGACGCCCTCGTTCAGGCACCTTTGCATCACCACCATGAACATTTCCGGAGTCGGCAAGATAGCCGTCTTGATGGCCAAGTTCGGAATACCATCCGGTCCCGGCGCTTTGTTCACCTTTAGCGACTTTGCTATCGCAATGAGTTCCTCATTCGTCACCGGCCTCCGTTGTGCCGTTGTCAATACCCATGTGGTCGCTATGAAAGCGTTAAGGTCTGGGATACTGGAACGCTGATCATGAGACAAATCTACGCTGGCGGGGGGCCTTGGACTGGGGTCGTAGTTCGGAAAGAGTCCCCTAACGAACACCTGCAGCAGCTGGTGATTGCTCGATTGGAGCCGCCGTTATTCTGGTTTTGGCCATTACTACCCGATAGGCGTCACCCCATGGATTCGTATTGGCCTTCTGACACAGGCTCTCAAATAAGGTTCGCTTGCTGGCCTTTAACTCTCTCTTTAGCGCGACCTTCGCAGCGACTAGCGCCAATCTACGCTCGGTTCTATCTGCGTCTGACCACAGGAAAAATATTCAGTTAGGCTTCCGCTTTTCCAAATCCGAATTGCCGGGCCTTACGCTTGACCCCTGCCATCAGATTTTGTACAGCCACCTTGTCCACCTTCTTCGCCGCAGAAAGCCAGTTTGCCTTGAACTGCTGCTCGTCCTTAGCAGTTTTTTTTTTGTCTTCTTTAGGTTCCGCTTGACAATAGCCCAGTATTTCTCAATTGGGCGGAGCTCTGGCGTGTTGGGAGGGTTCTTGTCCTTAGGAACCACCTGCACGTTGTTGGCGGCGTACCACTCCATGGCCTTTTTACCGTAATGGCAAGATGCCAAATCCGGCCAAAACAGTACGGAACAACCGTGTTTCTTCAGGAAAGGCAGCAGACGTTTATTCAAACACTCTTTCACGTAAATTTCTTGGTTGACAGTCCCGGAAGCTATGAAAATGCTGCTTTTCAAGCCACAGGTACAGATGGCTTGCCGAACCAGTTTCGTGTGCTTGAAAATATCTGCTACCTTTCCCCTTCCTTTTGCCGTATAAAACTCCTGTCCCGGAAGCTGCTTGTAGTCGGCTTTGACGTAGGTTTCGTCGTCCATTACCACGCAGTCAAACTTCGTCAGCATCGTCGTGTACAGCCTCCGGGATCGCGCTTTGGCCGTCGTATTTTCTTTATCATCACGATTTGGAGTCACTACCTTCTTGTAAGTCGATAGTCCGGCTCGTTTTTTGGCTCGATGCACGGTTGTAGACGATACACCCAGCTTATTTGCGGCATCTCGGAGAGATAGGTTAGGGTTTCGCTTGAAACTACCGGCAACTCTCTTTGTCGTCTCAGCGGCTTCCGGTTTTCGATTTCCCCCCGATCCAGACTTCCTGGCTGTCGACAAACGTTCCCCAAACACTTTAATTACATTTGTAACAGTTGATTTGGCTCGGATTTTCGCGATGCGCGAGCAAAATTTTGATACGCTGCTCTTCTTGCTTGGACGGCATTTTGACAACTGAAGAGTGAATTCCAAAATCAAAATAGGAGCAACATTCTACACACACACACCTTCAAAATGAGGAGTGTTCAGGTATTTTAAATGCAAAATTGAAAGAAATACGTCAAGTTGATATTGACCAAATTTTGACCGTATCGCCCTTTAGCCATCATCCACCCTCCAATTATTAAGCAGCCCTGGACTGCTGAAAGTTACATCGATTATCAATTCCAGTCCGTATCAAGATCATGTACGAATTCATTTTTTTTCGGGAAATTTATTCCAATAATCTTGGTCTTCAAGGCGGCAGACCTCATAGTTTAGAATTATTTCACTGCGTGGCACTGGTCTGCCTGTAAACTATATATTGTATTCTCCATGCGTGGAGTAACGACTATGATGTTCTACATATATAATGAAGTTTTATCGCTAGTGCACATGAGAGGCCGATTATGGGTATTTTTGGTACGTTCTTCTGACATCTGGGAGGTTTTTCAGAGAAATTCATGGAAGTTTTTCAGAGAACATCAGGGAAGTCTTTCAGAGAACTTTATTGAAAAACTTTCGGGTAAGCCCTTCATGGAAGTTCTTCTGAGAACTTAACCGAAGTGCTTCATAGAACTTAAGGGAATTTCTGTAGAAAACGTCAGGAAAGTCTTTCTGAGAACTCAAAGGAAGTTCTTCAGAGAACTGCAGGAAAGTCTTTCAGAGAACTTCATGAAAGTTCTTCAGGGAACGTTCTTCAGAGAACTTTACAGAAGTTCTTCTGTAAACTTCATGGAAGTTCTGTAGAGAACATCAGAGACATTTTTCAGAGACCTTCAGAGAAATTCTGCAGAGAACTTCAGAGAAGTCTTTCAGAGAACTTCATGGAAGTTCTTCCGAGAACTTTATAGCAGTTCTTCAGTAAATTCCATGGAAGTTCTGTAGAGACCATCAGGAAAATTCTGCAGAGACCTTCAGGGAAGTCTTCCAGAGAACTTCAGGAAAGTTCTACAGATAACTGCAAGAAAGTCTTTCAGAGAACTTCATGAAAGTTCTTCAGAGAGCGTTCTTTAGAGAACTTTATGGAATTTCTTCTGTAAGCTTCATGGAAGTTTCTTTTCATGACAATTGTTCAGAGAACTTCAGAGAAATTCTGCTGAGAACTTCAGGGAAGTCTTTCAGAAAACTTCAGGGAAGTTCAGCAGATAACTGAAGGAAAGTTTTTCAGAGAACTTCAGGGAAGTTTTGCAGAGAACTTTATTGAAGAACTTTCGGGTAAGTCTTTCATGGAAATGCTTCAGAGAACTTCAGGGAATTTCTGTAGAAAACGCCAGCGAAGTTTTTCAGAGAACTTTAGGGAAGTTCTGTAGAAAACGCCAGGGAAGTCTTTCAGAGAACTTCAGAGAACTTTAGGGAAATTCTTCAGAAATCTCAAGAGATGTTCTTCAGAGAACGTCATGGAAGTTCTACAGAGAACTTCAAGCAGTTTCTTAAGAGAACTTCAGGGAAATTTTTCAGAGAACATCAGAGAAGTTCTTCACAAAACTTCGGGTGAGTCCTTCAGAGAACTTCATGGAAGTTTTTCGGATAAATTTAGGGAGCTTCTGCAGAGACCTTCAGGGAAGTTCGTAAATGAACTTCGTGAAAGTTTTGCAGAGAACACAACTAACTAACAACTTCAGGTTAGTCCTTCAGAGAACTTTCACTTTTTTAAAAACACTATTTAAAAAACTTTTTTAAGCGTATTAGTAGAACGATTGTGATTGGGAAACTAGGAGAATTTAAAATTAACACTTCATTCACACAAATTCAACACAAAATCAACTATGAAGTGTATTGCAAAGTTTTGCACAAACCGCGGAGGTGTTAAATCATCTAATTGCGTCAACATAAGCTTGAATATTGTTGGTGTACACCATTGTATCACCGTATATGTACGTTACAGAATCTTACAAGACTGGAAGCGGGTTGGCCGGAAACTGTCGTATGGACCACTCTCGACTCCCGAATACTCTGATGATTACTATTGCAGACTTGAATGAGTTCTGATTCCTAATGTTGACTTCAGACTTGGCGATTTCATTATTGAACGGCTATGAGGGAATCTGCGATCCAAACAAACAGACAGAATTAGACACTGGAGCAGAATTCTCTTCAAAATACTGACAACACGGCACCAGTGAAATGAATTGACTAAAATAAAAAATGGCCTTCTGAACAAATTCCGCCAAATTTTCATTTCAGCTACACAAGCAACATTATCGAACACAGATAATAATAAAATATTATGTTATTATTACACCACGAGTTCAGCAGAATACGAATGATTCATTTTTGATTTTTGAAGTGTAATAAATATAAATCATTTTTAACTCCATTTTAATACTTAGCAATCGAAACATTTCAGCAAACAGTAAACATGCTCGTTTGGCTCATATTTTGACAGATCTCGCTGCTCGATTGGCTCAACATGGCCGCTTCCGCATATATCTGTACTCTGAGGATCACTAATTCTCAGGTGTAGGTGCTATATTAGTTTCTTAGAAACGATATTAGTG
>JASCZW010016052.1:0-19399 GCA_034211315.2 Aedes japonicus
TGGCTAGAATTAAAGATATGAAGAGAAAGTTTTAATAGTTCCGCTAGCTTTAAGATGTTAAGACAGTTTAAAACACTGATAGTGTATGTCAGTTTACATGTAAATTCAAAAGTTTTTTCTTTCTAATCTTTCAGCTTATTTATTCAAGCTTCCCTACTTTAATTCAGTTGGTAAAGACGCAACGGGAGATGGCTCGGTTTCTGGCTTGATCTATAGTATTTTATCGTATTTTATCATATAGCATACCTTGTTGCTCCCTGACATGGAATGATCAGAAACTACGTAGATAAAAAGCTCTACATTTTCTTGGTAATGTTAAAATAGTGCATTTGTATACCATATCACACAAACCAGCAACTTGAAACAAATTCGGCTAATGAATGCGAACTTTACATTTGTCAACATATGAAATTTTTTGGAGCATTACACGATTTAAAATGAAATACAGGTTATTTAACGCCTCGTTTTCAGTTGTGTACAAAATAATAGCAAAAGGTGTTTCAGAAAATATTAGGTGGAGTGATTGTAAATTTATGTCTTGATGTGGATAACTTCTTCAAAGTCAATATTTATTGGTTTATGCGTTTAAAAAAGTCACTCGTCAAAAATATCAGCATTTCAGTTCAACGCATGAACACCACACTCAATCAAATAATCTTAAGAATTTCATAAGGTTGAACTTATGAACAATGCTATGGAATTTCATAAGGTTGATCTTATGAATGGATTTTGTTCTACTTGACGTTGTTCTTGTACGCCTTTAAGCAAAAATTCATTCCAGTTTTACCAAGCGACACGATCGGTCGTGTTTTTCGCACCCTCGCAGTAAAAGTTTTTTCTCCCGTTTTTTCCCCTCGCCCGCTTTCTCGCGATTGCGTGTTCGGTTCACAACCTATCGCCTGCGCTTGCTCATCTTTTGGTGGTGGCAAAGCAGAAAAAAGTGCTTCAAAGTTCGGATACATTTCCCGCTCGACCTATTGCTGTGGCAATGGGTCGAAAAAATCGACCAACGGTGACATCCGCTCCCGAAACATTACCGCAACCGGGCAGCTCCAAGCGGCTGCGCCACGATGACGCCGATCCAGTGGATCGCAACGCTCGTCTACTAGCGAGCAATCAATTCGCCGTGCTTCCGATCCAGGAGGTGCCGAAGAAGGTGAAGGTTCCCCCGCTCTTCACGACGTCAAAGGACATTGCTGCACTCAGGACCGAGCTTGCAGCTATCAAAATCCATCCGCTGTACAAGCTGTGCAGTAATGGAATTAAGGTAATGTGCTCGACGGAGGCTGACTACCGTGCTGTCGGCGCTCACCTAGTCGCGAAGAAACATGAGTTCTACACTCACGACGCGCCCGGAAGCAAGCCATTGAAGGTGATTCTGCGTGGCCTTCCAGAACTCACACCGGAGTCAATCTTCGCCGAGCTGCAAGCGGTGGCACTAAAGCCTCAGAAGGTGTTTCCCATCAGGCGCCAACAACATGGAAACTACCGGGACCAACTTCTATCTGGTCCACCTTGTGAAGGGATCCGTCACGATGGCGGAGCTGATGAAAACACGGGCCCTTTTCGACGTCATCGTCGAGTGGGACCGGTATCGTCCGAGACAGCACGACGTGACGCAATGTGGCAACTGCCTTGCGTTCGGCCATGGAACTCGCAACTGCCACATGAAGCCGCGATGTGGCAAGTGTGCCGGAGCCCACAGTACCAACGATTGTGCCCCGATGGAAGAAGGTGCGGTACTGAAGTGCGCAAATTGTGGCGCAAACCATGAGAGCAGCAATCGTACCTGCCCCAAACGTGCTGAATTTTGGCGATCCGCAAGAAGTCATCTACCAAGTCTCGGCCTGCTCAACGCCGTCCACCACCTCCGATGAACGAGGAGAATTTCCCGTCGCTTCGGTATCAGGTGCCAAACCTACCACCGATCCCATTGAATCACCGCCAAGCAAACCGCCCGTCAGCTTCCGTCCATCATCGTTTCGCGGCAGCCGCCGCCGCCCCCAACCCGACTCCTCCTCCAGGCTGGGGCAATGCGAGTCGCAGTACTTTCACGCAACCACCCGTCGATGAACAGCTCTGCAACTCGGAGCAAATGGTGGAGTTCGTGCAAGAGCTCTATCGCCAACTACGTTCCTGCCGCTCCAAGGAGGAACAGCTCAAAGCCGCCACATCCGTGACGATGACGTTCATTACTAAGTATGGACCGTAAACACACCATAAACATCCTAAATTGGAATGCTTGTTCCATCCGGAACAAAACAGTAGAGCTCGGTGACTTCCTTAACAGGAAGGCCATCGACATCGCCATCGTCACCGAGACACACCTCAAACCCGAAATCACGTATGTTCATCCCTGGATACCGGATTGTGCGACTGGATCGTAGCGGCTCTAGTGGAGGAGGAGTTGCGATTGCCCTGCGGTACAACATCAACTGCCATCTGCTTCCGAGCTTTCAGCTGCAGACTATCGAAGCCATCGGAGTCGAAGTCGAAACTGCCGTCGGCCCAATCACCATCATCGCGGCCTATTGTCCCAAGCGAAGCCAGTACCAACAACGGAACAACAACGGCCCTACGAAACGACATCCGTAAGCTAACTCGGAGGCAGGGGCAGTTCATCATCGCCGGCGACATGAATGCGAAACACGAAACCTGGGGGAACACCCGGCGGAATCGGAACGGAATTATTCTACAGGAAGACCTGGAAGAGCGACATTACACCGTCCTGGGCCCGGATACTCCCACCCGGTTGAGCCGATCCGGGGTCCATTCGACAATCGACATCTTCCTCACCAACATGGGGAACAACATCGCCCAGCCGGTAGTGCACCAGGAGCTCAGTTCGGACCACTATCCGGTGGTGGTCGAAGTTGGTCCTCGGTCAACCGGCATCGAATCACCAGACTGGAACTATCATCGTGCCAGATGGGAGAGGTTCAGACAACACGTCGACAACACCGTCGATTTCAACGTGCACCTCGAGTCGGTCGATGACATCGATCAGCAGCTGCAGTCCATCGAACAGGCGATCTCCCAGGCCCGGGAGCAACATATTCCAGCGATTGAACAGGTGAGCAACTCTGTACCCATTGATAGACCCACTAAAAATTTGATACAATTACGCAACGCCATACGGAGGCAATACCAGCGAACTGGTTTACCAACTCTAAAACGTCACTGTAATCGAGTGTCTAAAATTATTAAGGCCAGAATGGTGGACCTTAGAAATAATGATTTCTGCTGACAAAATTCGCTCTCTCCCAGATTGTGCTAAGCCGTTCTGGAAGATGACAAAAATTTTAAAAACTAAGCCAAGACCCATTCCACCGTTGATCCCATTAGACGTCAATGACTCAAGGGATCGGTTGATAACACCCGCAGAGAAGGCTGATGAGATAAGTCAACACTTCGTCAGCTCCACAATCTCGGTCAAAACATCGTCAGTCCACACGAAGCTGCCGTTAGCGCGCTTATAACTAACATCGACCAAAGTCCTAACGACTTCTCCGAAGCTTTGGAGATCTCAGCTGACGAATTGTTGACTTATATCAAGACCTCTAAGAACATGAAGGCCCCCGGTTTCGACAACATTTTTAACTTGGAGCTCAAGCAGTTGAGCCCCCAGTTCTACAACCATCTGGCGGTGGTGTTTAACCAATGCCTCCGTCATTGGCTACTTCCCATCGTGCTGGAAGTCAGCCAAAGTCATCCCCATTCGGAAACCTGGGAAAGATCCTTCATGTTCCAGAAGCTACAGACCAATCAGCCTTCTCTCAGGTCTATCTAAACTGTTTGAGAAAGCGATCCACCGTCGGCTTCTAACATCTGCTGACGAGCTCAACATCCTGTTGGATGAGCAGTTCGGTTTCCGATCATGGTCGCTCAACAGTCCATCAACTTAATCGAGTCATGAACATCCTCAGGCGGAACAAGTCTGTTTCGAAAACATCCGCTATGGCCCTTCTCGATATCGAGAAGGCCTTCGATAATGTGTGGCATGATGGCTTGGTGTACAAGCTCAAGCGATACAATCTTCCAATCTTCCTGGTGAAGATTATTAAAATTATCTCTCTGACAGGACATTCCGTGTTTCGTTGCATGGTGCAGTTTCCGGTAGTCAGGAGATCTCCGCCGGTGTTCCGCAGAGAAGTATATTAGGTCCACTTCTGTTCAATCTATTCACCTCGGATATACCCCGCTCCCTGAAAATGGATCTCTGTCGTTGTTCGCCGATGATACCGCAGTCGTCCACAATGGTAGGGTAATAAGAGCGCTTGCCGCGAAACTGCAGCGAAGCCTGAATGTTCTGTCAGAATACTTCACTGAATGGAAGATTTGTATCAACGCAGCGAAAACCCAGGTCATCCTGTTTCCACATTCTAACTCTCCCAGACTTGTCCCGCCTGAGAATTGTAAAATAAGCCTGAACAACACAACGGTGGAATGGACCAAATCAGCTGTCTATCTTGGTGTCACTCTAGACAGCAAGCTTATTCTCAGGGATCAGGTTGACAAAACTGTCACAAAATGTAATACTCTGTTGAAACTACTGTACCCATTGATCAACAGAAGGTCTACATTATCCCTAAGAAACAAGCTTGCTGTCTACAAGCAAATTATACTTCCGGTCATCGAGTATGCAATGCCAATCTGGGAGAGTTGTGCAAAACACATCTCCTGAAACTTCAGAGAGTACAAAACAAGTTCCTCAGGATGATAATGAACACCCCTCCGAGGACAAGAACATCTGAGGTCCACCGTCTGGCCGAGATAAAAATGCTCGACGATCGTTTTAGTGAGTCTATCAATCGGTACAGGGCACGCTGCCTAACATCGGATCACCAGATCATTCGGAATCTGGTTCCCCACCCCTAGGATTTTCAAATTGTAGATTTAGATTAGTTTATAGTTAGGTTATCAAATTTTAAAACTAACAATGTCCCAAGGACCGAACTGAAAAAAACTATTTGAACACAAAACACACTTAACACATAAAACACATAAAACACTAAACAAAGCTGAAGAGCCCAATGGGCTAAACACTTAACTTGTAAACCTAGTATATAAGACAAAGAATGGACAAATAAAATACAATTTTACTATATAGTCGTAGTTCTGTGCACAGCAAACATCTGCTTTTGCAACGCAGTAGGCGAGCGAGTACACTGTAGGATGCACTGGTGAGTAGTCGTCATCCAGAGAGGTTGGTGCAGTTGGCTATTTGGGCCGATACTACCGGCAACCTGCCGTCAATGCGCTGCAAGAAGAAGGCTGCTTAAGCCTACGAGTTGATGAGGAAAAAGCCGCCCGTGACAACAGCTGGACAAGGATTATCCCACGTCACCTGCAGATGGCCACCGCACCGACGAGGAGCTGATCCAAGAAAACCCAAGTTCAATCGCGAACAATGTTTCCTTCCCGTCAACTATATTCGTCCTTTTCAGCACGACCAAATCAGCTTGCTTATTAAAGGGTTTGTTTGGTTGAATATTCCTATTGGGCTGTTTGAAATTTCAATCATTCTATAGGAATCAAATAATTTTGAGAACCTTATTTACCGGGTGCTGAAGCATTTTAACCCAATCCGGTCGTTTCCTCCAAAGCGATAGGCATTATGAACAGCTTCGCAAATGACCTTTCCGAGCGGATTGAAAGCGTAGCTGCCCGACTGACTTAAATCAATTGGCGGATAGCCTGACGTCTCTGGAAATTCAAACCGCCTTTCGATCATGCTGTCGGGAGAGCTAGCCAAACACGAGGCTTCACGAGGTAAATCAGTTACATGACGAAATGAGGTGGTGGTCGTAGCTGTTCCTTGAACCCAAAATGGCCCTTTTCAGGGCCATCAAAACAACTGGAAAGAGAGTTGACATGTCTTTGGGAGTGCTGGGGGCTTGGTTTTGGGTTGTTTGATTGCGAAAAATATCTTTCGTGTGCCGAAGCTGTAATGTTTTCGACATTAGCAGTGTTATACACACATAGGTCTAGTAGAAACCGTATGCAATTGGAGGTGAACGAAACCAGCCTATTGGGTAAAAGTTTCTTAAATGATCAATAACTCATTCGCACTACAAGGTATATTACGTGATAAACAGTATCTTGATATCATATGTCATAAATATTATTTGCAGTGAAAGCAAGATGTATGAATGTAAATACCAATACAGGCTATATAAATAAAGGTGTATGGGAATTAGATTTGGATGGAAACCATTTCGGGCACTCTTTAAACAATCAAGCGATCTAGATTGCACATTGCTACGTAGTCCTACGTCAACTTTGCGTACAACCCCATTGGGCTGTCCCTTCTAGTTTTTCACCCGCTTGGAGAAGCATATGAGAATGTGAGAAGCGAGAGACTATTATGTGCTCTGCAGTAGTTTTCGCGAGAAAAGCAACAGCGATTTATAATTTTCGGAGAGCATGAGTAGCTGATAAATCGGTTCGTTTTCAGTGAATCCTTGTCTAGCGTTTTGTCTATTGTTCGTTGCGCGAGTGATCGAGTGAGCATGAGAAGTTGTGGTTCGCCGGGTAAGATGGCTCGGTGGTGAGGTACATAATTAATTGTGATCAAAATTATACGTTCGCTATGCTCGTCGGGCCACCTATCTTGGAACAAATAAATCACTGTCCCATTCTGTAAGTGACTCCAGCGGTATCCGTACTGTTGGTGTAGATCGATTGGCTCTCAGGCGTTGAGATAAATTGCCTTGTTTTGCTAATGGAATACCACTATCACACTCTAAGGGTGGCCCCAAAAGCGTCCTTGGTTTAAATCTGTTCAAATCGGCTTTCCAGCATTATACAACATCTCCTAGGTTCCCAACGAAAAACCACAATCGTAATTTTTGAGTGGTCCCAATAGCATCCTCACTGTTGGTTTAAACCGGTTAAAATCAGCTTTTCAGCATTATTAAAATTACATTGTGTTCCAAATGAAAAACCACAATCGCATTTTGTGAGTGCCCCCATCGGTTCAAATCGAAAATTTTCAAATATTTCACTTGCCGGCTTATCGTTAACCATAACGAACCCTGCCGCTATCCAATCCTGTTATCCAAAATCCCAGTGATTTCTCGTGGAAGTGCAGTTGACTCCGTGGCTTCCAATAAAACGAATATCACGCCAACATATTCTTACCATTTCCTTACTTGACCTGCAATCGGGCGGGGCCAGCGCCGGTATTGCCTTAGTTGGGGATCACCAGTTTTTACACATTCAAGATGTATGTTAGTTCCAAGCATCACTAGTTGGTTCTCTGTGTAATAACAGCTGATCTGGCAACAACGGAGTAGCAACCTCGGGCGGTCAGCATAATTGCTGACATGCTCATGCCATAACTTGTCCTTTGTACTGGAATGGCAATCAGAGCTGCATTTCTCAGCCGGCGACAAGATACGTTAAATTGTAGATACGATAGAAGATCCGAGGAATCGATATTGTGTTTTAAAATATCAAAGATCGATAACCTTTGCAGTTTCCACCAGTTGACACCGCGCTGGATAGAGCAAAGCGAATGAACACCTTCTGCACGCCTTCGATACGGATATCTTGTGAGGTGTGGTAAAGGGCCCAGGCAGGAGCGGTATATTCCAAAACACTACGCACAGAACAGTGCCTCTAGTGCATTATCACACCTAAATCTTGAATAGACTGAACTCCCCGAACAGCACGCAATGGTCGAAACTGGTTGCAATAACTTGATTGTGACTTAATTGAGTCACAAAGCAGTCATTCTAACTGATTTGTTAGTAGTTTGCTACTAGGGTCGCTCCAGTGTTGTTCCAGGATCCATTTTCGTCGCACCAACGAAGAAGCAAATCAGTGCCAGTTTGCAGAGCGACGCAATCCAGCATAGATTTAATTCTTCTGAGGTAGTCGGCCTATCGTTGATGCACAGAAAAAAAAATCAAAGGTCCTAGCACACTACCTTGCGGAACACCAGAAGGAACGCAGAAGGTCTCGGATCGAGAGGAGTTCACATGAAAGAAAGCCTCCCTGCCAGTCACGTATGACATTGTCCAATCGGCTAACCAATCAGGAAGATCCGTGTGGCGAAGTTTCTTCACAGCATATTGATGAGGTACGGAGTCGAGCTGTTTCGTAAATCGACGTATATGGAGACCACTTGATTTCGCTGCTCGATCTCCCGAAACAGCACATTGAAATAACATAACAAATTATACGTGAAATAATTGCATACTGATATTCCGAAATAATTGGTTTTGAAGCAGACAGTATGACGTTGTGCACCATGGATTCAAGAAGTCTACCCAAGCAGCATAAGTGAGATTCCACGATAATTGTCAACGCTTCGTGAACTCGCAGATTTGTGAATTGGAATCATTTCCATAATCTTCCATAATCCAGGGAACGTTTTTTCACTTAGCGACCGATTGAAAAGACAGAGTCTTCTTGATGTCCGAAATAAACGCAGTCAGTGCCGATATCGCATTTGACCACCACCTTCTAATGCGCGAGATTCGCCTACTCATAGCATGGATCCAGCGACGGGAGGAGAGGCTAGAATGGCGGTTCAACACACGCTAACTAGAAGATCCATCTGTGAAAAGTTCTTTCGTTGGAGAACTTCAGACTAGAGCAGCAAATGTTCCGGAAGGTGGCAACGTGGAAGAACAATGGACGGCCATCAAGAATGCTTTTATCAAGACAAGTGTAAGTAAGCTAGGTAACCACTGATGAAACATGGAGAAAGATTGAGGAGCGTAGATAAGCAAAACCTGCGATAGAGCGGGCACAAACCAGAGGAGCCAAGTACGAGTCCCGTCAACGGTACTAGGCTTTAGAGAAGGAAGTAAAACGCTGCTGTCGGCGGGACAGGCCGACGAAGGGGAGAAACCTGCAAACACTGGCGATATCCGCCTCCTCTACGATATCTCACGACGCCTGAGTGGAGCAAGGATGAATCCGAAGATTCCTATGAAGAATGCGACAGGGCAGTTACTTACCGACCCCACTGACCAGTTGAAACGTTGTTTTGAGCAATTCGAACAACTTCTGCAAGTTACGACGTCCAACCAACCATCAACATATCGGCATGATCAGCCACAGATGCGGCGCATCACTCGCGTCAACTCCAAGGCCCCATCATTGCTGGAGATCGGCAGCTATCCGAAGTATTGGATTTCATGGCTCCCGCATAGATCCAATAAGGCTTATATATCAGCAGAGATGCTCAAAGCTGACACCATGATATCCGCACAAATGTTACATGAATTATTCTGTAATGTCTGGGACACCGCGACATTTCCGTCCGACTGGATGCAGGCCGTCTTTAGTAAAGGTCCATTAGAAGGGGGATCTAACTGTGTGCGACAATTGGCGAGGCATCATGTACTGTGTATTGTTCTCAAAGCCCTGTGTAAAGTTACGCTAAACCGCATGCAGGGGAAGATTGACTTGACTCTCTGGCAGCAGCAGGCGGGATTTCGTGCCGGAAGATCTTGTGTGGACCATATTTTCGCGCTCCGAGCATTCTAGAGGTCAATGGATTCTAAGAGTCCCTCTATTTGGTATTCATTAACTACGAAAAAGCTTTCGGCAGACTTAACCTCGAAAATTTGTGGGGCACCCTGAGACGCACAGGAGTCCCGGATAAAATCGTCAACCTCATCGAAGCGCAGTACGAGGTTTTCACATCCAGAGTCCTGTATAACGGAGCCTTGTCCGACCCTATACGGATAGTCACCGGTTTGAGGCAAGGATGTATATAATCACCGCTACTGTTCCTCACTGTGATCGACGTGATCATGGAAGATGACCGTGTACCAGACCGTGGGCTGCTTTGGCAGCCTATCACTATCAAGCACCTCAACGACTTCGATTTGGGTGATTACGTTGCTTTGTTAGCGTACCGGCACTCTGATATGTAGAGCATGCTCAACGAGCTCCTCTGCGGCAGGTCTCACCATCATCGTCAACAAGACTAAATCGTTGGATGTCAACACGGACAATCCTTCGAATTTTACGGTACTGGGGCAACTGGTGGAACCCAGCAGGACATCACAGCAGAAGCAGACCCAGCTGCTCGTGGCGTCGGAGCCTCAATAAAGAAATAAAGGAAGTCGTTCAAAATCTGACCTGGGCCCAGGTCAAGGCTAAAGCGAGCAGCTGTCCAGGATGGAAGTCTTTCACGTTGGCCCTATGCAACCCTAGGGATGGACAAGAGAAATAAAGTAAGTAAGACCGATTGAAAAACAGCGTCAGTGGTCCGACTATAGACCTAGCACAGTTCTTCAGAAGAAAAGGCGTAAGGCCATCAACACCGGTTCCCTTCGCGACATCTAGGTCGCGGAGAGATGTCATCACTTCCTGTTGGCAAAACTGGAAGTATGGAAGGTGAATCTCGTGGGTAGAAATATTCAGGAAATGGCAGCAGTGGCGATGTTGAGCTAAACACACTATGCTCGCAAAAAAGTTCACAGCCTCGCCAGAAGTAGTGGCCGTTGTACCCTGTTCGGTATCTGACAATTCGACTTTCGTGCCCTGACATACATCGATGGGTTATCTTCTAAGTTCGATTGCAGGTTATCCATGTATCTTTGGTAGCTGGACTTAAGAAGCTCACTATAGGAAGATTCCACACGATAAAGTAGATTCCTGTATTCGGCAGCGAAGAAACTTATTATGTAATTTCCTTAACCTTTTACGCAAGTTTCTTAGCTCTACAATCCATCAGGGTTTTCTGATAACACCTCGATTAACACCACGGTGACGAGGGAATTTCGATTGCAATATTCCGGACAGTTTGTCGTAGAACAAGATAACATAAGTTCATTTCTCCCACTCAAGCAAATTCCCTGGCATTGTGTCCCAGTTATGTTATCCTTTTGTTTCCGTGCTACTTGTACCTGCCCAGCAAGCTGTGGTCACCCATCTGCTGCTTAGTTCCTGAAAGGGACTACAGCGACCAAAGATTTGATAGATGTCGCAACCATGAGCAGCAACTGATACCTTACATAAGTTACCTGCCTAGCCCCTGCCAAACCCAATAACCTCGAGCTAGCCACGAGTAATTGGCGCCCCACTTTTACTAAAATCGAAAAATAAAACAATGTTAAATACAATATTGAATATCGGCTCCGCAAAGTGTTACACACTCCTGAGCCTTACAAATAAATGAGCTGATTAAAACAAAAAGCTAACAAAAGTGTGGACGGAATCCCCTTCGAGGAGAATCATCCCAATCTACCGACCAGAGCTCAGAATTAATAGAAGTGAAATCGCTGAAGATCCAGATCCATGATGACCAATTGTGGTTCAGCAGGAATGGGAACGAAACAGTTTACGTCGATTTGCAGAACTTACGGTGGATGATGCTCATCATTGGGAAAAAGTGGTAGAACTGGTTGCAAAATTTCCATGGCATCCGTAGAGCTTGTAAACACCAGATCTAGAACTCTACTCAGTCTTCGGAGGGTCCGCAACTCGTTTTGCATTTGATCGATGCACCTTGTCCGCACGGGCCGTTTCTTTCTGTTCTACTCGTTATCTAGAACCATCGGCTCGTTATCTAGAACCATTTTTACCGAGCTGTCATATGAAATCCCTAAGCTGTATCTACCTTATCATATTGGACCGATTTTCGCGGTTCGGACGATGGGAGGCTCTCACAGCAACTCATGGCTTGTTCGCGCCCACGCTCCGTCTTTAATTTGCAACGCAACCAAATTTGCAACAATTTAATATAATTTTTATGTGGACATTCCTTTTTGATAAGCATCTGGAATAAAACCGCTGAGACGACTTTGATGGTATGAATCATAACCTTCAATTGTTTTTGCTTTCTGACTTTGGCAATGGCAATCAATCACAGCAACCCACTCGTCTTCACACAGCCACTTGACATTTTATTTCCAAATTTTCACCAGGAAAGAAGCTCTCTCAACATGTCCATTGAAGTCCCGAAAAAGTTTTTCCGAAACGTGATGCTCGGAGTTTCCTATTTCACGCAAGAGAAAAAACGAGGTGAGTGTATAACTTCAATTTTATGGAACTGACAAGTAGCAAACCAACCAATATCCCTCAGCGTGCACACAAGATGAGATCGTTGCGTACGTCTATCTGAAGAATTCCCGGGCCCTTACGGTGGATCGCGTCGAACCGATAGTTGAAAACGCCCTTACCGATCTGTGCACAAGCGGATTGATTTTGAAGAAACGGAACAAATACCGGCTAACAGAGCAGTTGGTTGGCAATCGGTCCAAAGATCCACTACGATACGAACAGGAGCTTGCTGGACCGAGCGGCAGCGGTCGTACTGTAAAGCGCTCCATTAGGTCAAGATCTCGGAATCGTCGCGCCGTTGATGCATTCGATCGTTTTGTTGAACCTGTAAGCGTCGATTCGCAGGAAGATGAATCGGACGATGACTATGAGGAGGACGATGAGGTGGAAGATCAGGAGTATATGGAAGTGCTACCACATCGACCGCTTAAAATAGATACGGAAACTTCAGAACACCGACTAGTTCCAGTGGTGACGAAGCCTGATGCAGTGTCAATCTCCGGTTCGCAAAATGAAATCGGACAAGGATCTAGCCCTGCCAAAGGGTCTAGCCCTACCAAAGGACCTACCCCTACCAAAGGACCTAGCCCCACCAAAGGATCTAGCCCAACCAAAGATTCCAACGCATAAAAGTATTGATGATGTCTGTAAGTCACAAACAAAATTTAATTGTGTTTTTTTCATTCTATTGCAGTTGATCGTTTAAAGATGACTTTAAAGGAGCTCACAAATTTTAAGTATTTATTCTATGTATCTTTTACTGCATATTAAAATAAAATAAACTTTATTAAAACACGCACAAAGTATTGAAAACTTCTTACAAGTAGAGTTATGAACGTTTTTAGTCAGTTGTCAAGCCTGAAATTCTTGTTAAACACCTAAATCAGTGTGTAGCGTAGATACTGCGTACCGCACTGTGGTCCTTACCCTCTTGTTTAGTAACTCTTTACCTGTACATGGTGCTGCCTTGGTCGCATGCTGAAGGGAAGGAAAGGTGGCTCTATTTAAAAGGTGCTCAACATCCGCTTTTGTTCTTGTTGTTCTCCAGGGTGGTTGGTTATCGTCCACCTACCAGCGCGAATAAATGGATTTTCGTACATTCTTGTTAATATTACATCATTAATAGTGATCTTTCAAAATACGTATGAGAGCTTTGGAGGCACAAACACTTCTTGCTCATGCCCTTCATTTTAAGCATAAGTCTTGGCACGGATGAGGGACATAAGGTCTGTATCCGCAATAATCCGGACACTCAAAACATGAATAAAACATAAATTTCGCATTATATTTCCGTCGTAGTTGTTTATTTCAGATTCATGGGATGTGTTTTAACAATTCGTGAAGACAAAACATAGTTATTCGGTATTTGCATAAAATTTTCGAACTTTGCGCTTAACTCCGTCCATTAGGGTTTGTACAGACTCTTCAGAAATCGTAGAAGCCGTCTTTGTCCAAATTTGCTGGAAGTGTTCAATGTCTTTGATTCCTTGCTTCTTTCCAGAAAGCTTCCGTTTCATCAGAGCCCAACATCTCTTGATTGGTCGTAGCTCTGGGCAATCTGGGCGGGTTTGAGGTTTTTGGTACAATGTTCACTTGATTTGCTTGGTACCACTCCATCACAGTTTTAGCATAGTGGCATGATGCAAAATCGCGCCTGAACAAAGGTTTTTCTTTGTGACTTTTGATAAAGGGTAGCAATGACTTCTGCAGACACTCTTTCTGATAGATCTCCTTGTTGATTGTGCCTGTAGTGACGAAAGATCTACTCTTTTTGCCACACGTGCAAATTGCTTGCCACACAAGGTATATTTTGGGAAATTTCGATGCCTTCTTCGTTCTGAAATGCTTAACTGTAGCATTTCTGGCCATAGCAGAGTAAAAAGCCAGCCCTGGAAGCTGCTTAAAATCCTCCAGGACATAAGTTTCATCGTTCATAACAACGCATGAAAACTTCGTCAAATATTCGCAGTACAATCGTCGAGCCCGTGATTTTGCTGCCAAGTTCTGTTGGTCGTTGCGATTTGGAACTGTTTTTACTTTATTCGACTCAAGTCCCAAACGTTGTTTCGACTTTTGGACAAAACCAGGCGACATTCCTATTTTACGAGCCACCGTTCGAATGGAGAGATTTGGGTTTTTCGTTAATATCCTTTTCACCTTTCGGTCCATGACAGGATCAGCGCGTCCAATATTTTTGTCACTTCTCGGTTTCCGCTCTACCGTCAAACGTCCTAAAAATGATTTGAGCACATCGTGAACAGTGGATTTAGGCAAATCCAATGTTTTTGCAAGGTCCCGTATTGACAAGTCAGGATTTGCCGTACGCCCGTACAAAATTCGCTCGCGCACTTGTTTTCTTTCGTCGCCATCTTGAATACTAAACATGAAATGTAAACATCAATCATAGTTGTTTTCATCATAGACTCTCGGATATACCACAGTGAAATTTTTCATTCCTATGTACAATATTTCAAAAGTTACAATGATTTGAATGTGTCCGGATTAATGTGGATACAGTTTTTACAGCGTTATTGTTTTCTCCTAAATCGCTTGTATTGCCATCTTTCACAGCATCAACTGTTGCACACTCAGCAATAACAGAACCATCTTTTCCGTTTCTTAAGTTACAGATTTTGTATGTTTTTGAATTTAGTTTTCATCGCTATTCTTTCGGTTTGATCACAATAACTGGACGGTTTGGCATTGCTTAGATAATGATGCCTCCAGAGCACGACTATTGGATACCCTAGTGGCCTGAGGCAGACAACCCTTCGGAGAGGTAAGAGAAGTTTCGGAATGCGTTTTCTTCCCTATTTGTAAGCGATTCACGAATTCTTTTGTTTGTCTGATCTAAAAGTTAAAAGTCATCACCCCACTGCCCTCCGGTCTATTAAACTCCCTGCTATTCTGTCTTAGTTATTCTATCCCTTTGTTTCCGTGCTACTTGTGCCTGTCCAGCAAGCTGTGGTCACCTATCTGCGGTTATGTTCCTGAAAGAGAACCGAGAATTTGGTAGCTGTCGCATCCATGAGCAGCAAATAATAGCTAATATAAGTTACCTCGCTCTCTCCATCCAAACGATAATGTGACCCATTAACCTTGAGCCATACAACGTAAGGGCAACTTAGAACAATTCTATGACACGAAACAATTCACAATTCATAATTCACTCCAAACTAGTTACTAGTTACCTAGATTTTGATCAATTTTTACCCAATTTTTTTCATTGGTCCAAATGAGGTCGGGGATTTGATCACTGTTCTACAGTGGAATCTTGTTCCTAAATTGGAACCTTTCAAACTTCTAGCTCACAATACCGGTTGTGATGCATTCGCTCTTTGTGAAACAAGGCTCTCTTCCGAAATCGATGATTTCAATATTATTCGTCTTGATCGTGAGGATTCACGTGGAGGAGGAGTACTTTTGGGGATCAAAAAGTGCTACTCCTTGTATAGAGTGAATTTTCCTCAAATTCCAGGTATTGAAGTTGTCAGGTCAGGCTGTCAGGTTGCATGTCAGGCTGTTATTAAAAATAAAAGCCTTTGCATTGCTTCTGTGTATATTCCTCCTTCCCTGATATATGACCTCCGTGACAACTTCAATATGACAGTTCTAAACAATCGAGAAGTTACACGTTTGGCTGGTCCATCCTCAGTTGGCAGTAGATTAGACCTCTCACTTTGTTCGAATTCATTATCGTTGGATTGCTCATGGAATGTGATTCAAGATCCTCATGGTAGTGATCACCTGCCCATAAAAATTTCAATTGCCGCCGGATTCAATCCATCGGAATCTATCAACGTCGCGTATGATCTTCGATTGGACAAAGTTTATGACAGAAGTAGATGAAGCAGTAACGACGGTAGAAGGGATCTGGAGGAATATAACTTCCTCTCCAACCTGATCTTGGATAGCGCGCTTCGAGCTCAAACTCGACCTGTTCCAGGAACGTCATTTCGCAGGAAACCTCCTTCTCCATGGTGGGATCAGCAATGCGCAGGTTTACCGTAAAAAGTCCCACGCGGTTTAAGTTTTACATAGATGTGGAGCAATTCAAGTATGCACGGCTCTCGAACGTGAACTTGAGAGCCTCTTCAAGGCCAAGAAACGCGGTTACTGGCGAAGATTCGTGGACGGACTAAAGGGCGATACGGTCAAAATTTGGTCAATATCAACTTGACGTATTTCTTTCAATTTTGCATTTAAAAAACTTGAACACCCCTCATTTTGAAGGTGTGTGTGTGTAGAATGTTGCTCCTATTTTGATTTTGGAATTCACTCTTCAGTTGTCAAAATGCCGTCCAAGCAAGAAGAGCAGCGTATCAAAATTTTGCTCGCGCATCGCGAAAATCCGAGCTACTCGCACGCAAAGTTGGCAAAATCGCTAAAAGTTGCCAAATCAACCGTTACAAATGTAATTAAAGTGTTTGGGGAACGATTGTCGACAGCCAGGAAGTCTGGATCGGGAGAAAATCGAAAACCGGAAGCCGCTGAGACGACAAAGAGAGTTGCCGGTAGTTTCAAGCGAAACCTAACCTATCTCTCCGAGATACCGCAAATAAGCTGGGTGTATCGTCTACAACCGTGCATCAGGCAAAAAACGAGCCGGACTATCGACTTACAAGAAGGTAGTGACTCCAAATCGCGATGATAAACAAAATACTACGGCCAAAGCTCTATCCCGTAGGCTGTACACGACGATGCTGACGAAGTTTGACTGCGTGGTAATGGACGACGAAACCTACGTCAAAGCCGACTACAAGCAGCTTCCGGGACAGGAGTTTTATACGGCAAAGGAAGGGAAAGGTAGCAGAATATTTTCAAGCACACGAAACTGTCAAAGTTCGCAAAGAAATATCTGGTTTGGCAAGCCATCTGTACCTGTGGCTTGAAAGCAGCATTTTCATAGCTTTCGGGACTGTCAACCAAGAAATTTACGTGAAAGAGTGTTTGAATAAACGTCTGCTGCCTTTCCTGAAGAAGCACGGTTGTTCCGTACTGTTTTGGCCGGATTTGGCATCTTGCCATTACGGTAAAAAGGCCATGGAGTGGTACGCCGCCAACAACGTGCAGGTGGTTCCCAAGGACAAGAACCACTCCCAACACGCCAGAACTCCGCCCAATTGAGAAATACTGGGCTATTGTCAAGCGGAACCTAAAGAAGACCAAAAAAACTGCTAAGGACGAGCAGCAGTTCAAGAGCAAACTGGCTTTCTGCGGCGAAGAAGGTGGACAAGGTGGCTGTACAAAATCTGATGACAGGGGTCAAGCGTAAGGCCCGGCAATTCGGATTTGGAAAAGCGGAAGCCTAACTGAATATTTTTCCTGAATTTTATACTAATTGAACTTGAAAAGAAATTTAATTTGATTTTTAAATAAACGATTTCACCGATTTACGCGTTTTCCCTTGACCAAATTTTGACCGTATCACCCTTTATCGCGCGAAACGTCGATGAGTACTCTTTGGGGCACGGCGCAAAAATTGCGTAACAGAATTACGAACAACGGGAACGAGGAGTACTTGAACCAATGGATCCTCAAGTTCGCGTGAAGAGTTTGTCCAGATTCGGTGCCAATACGGATCATTCCTCGCGAAACCACGAATTCGATAGATGAGATCAGCCTACCTTTCTCAGTGGTAGAACTCTCTCTCTCGCACTCCTTTCGTGTGGCAATACGGCTCCAGGGGCTGATAGGATCAAGTTAAACTTGCTTAAGAACCTCCCAGACGTCGCTAAGAGGCGCATGTTGAACTTGTTTAATCAGTTTCTGGAACTAAACATTGTACCGGATGATTGGAGACGGGTGAGGGTTATTGCAATTAAAATACCTGGTAAACCTGCGTCCAACCACAACTCCTAGCGACCCATTGCGATGTTATCTTGTATTCAAAAGTTTTTGGAGAAAATGATCCTCTTCCGTCTGGACAAACGGGTTGAGACGAATAACCTGCTTTCAGATACTCAATATGGTTTCCGTTGGGGCAAGGGAACGAACGACTGTCTTGCGTTGCTTTCCACAGATATTCAGTTAGCTTTTGCTAAAGAGCAAATGGCTTCTGTATTCTTGGTCATAAAGGGGGCTTTTGATTCAGTATCTGTTGAAGTTCTTTCAGATAAACTCCACGCTTGTAGCTTTTCACCATTAATGAATAATTTTTTGTTCAATTTGCTGTCAGAGAAACATATGAGCTTTTTTCATGGAACCTCTACAGCTTCCCGATTTAGCCCCAGGGCTCATGTTCAAGCCCTCTTTAGTATAATGTTTATGTCAAAGACATTGACGGTTGTCTAAGTGACAACTGTACGTTGAGACAACTTGCAAATGACGGCGTAGTGTCTGTCACGGGACCCAATGGGGTCGATCTGCAAGGACCCTTTCAGGATACCTTGGACAATTTGTCTACTTGGGCTCTAGAGCTAGGTATCGAATTCTCTACGGAGAAAACTGAGTTGGTAGTTTTTTATAGGAAGCATAACCCAGCACAACCAAAGCTTCAAATTTGGGGTAAGTCATTCTATGTCATTTAAATATCTTGGGGTCTGGTTCGATTCTAAGTGCACCTGGAGATCCCATATTTAGTATATGAAGCGAAAGTGCCAGCAAAGGGTAAACTTTCTATGCACAATTACCGGAATTGGTGGGGAGCTCATCCACAAGATCCTCTAACGTTGTACCGGACAATGATTGTGTCAATTATAGAATACGGTTGTTTTTGTTTTCAGTCAGCCGTTCGGTAGCACATCATAAAACTGGATCGCATGCAGTATCAGTGTCTTCGTATCGTGTTAGGTTGCATGCACTCGACTCATACCATGAATCTTGAAGTGCTGGCTGGCATGTTCCAACTCTCAGATTGGTTTACAGAGTTATCTCTCGGGCTCCTCACCAGGTGTGAAGTTATGAACCCCCAGGTGATCGAAAATTTTGAGAAGCTCCTTGAGTTGAATCCTCAAACCCGCTTCATGACCTTGTACCACTTGTACATAACACAGGATGGCAGCTCTTCTGTTAATATTCCCAGTTGTGTATGCTCTTCCAACTACGACAATTCGGTTCATTTTGATTTATCCAAGAGCATCATTGTCCTATGATTGCTCCTGTTATATTCGCTGCAAAGTTTGGCCAAGTTGATTCCACTAAATCCTTCGTCACTGACAGATCATTGATAGAGGAGTCTGCAGGCTTTGGTATATTTGCTGATATTTATAGCGCCAATCGTTAAATTTCCAAGTAGCACACTACGGTCATAATTAGTTGTAGTAACATGATTATTACTTAGCAAGTCATATTTATGTTATCTCAACTCAATGGCAACAAGTGTGCTACTAGGCTTCAAGCTCCCTGTTCCGGATATATCGTTGAATTA
>JASCZW010016053.1:0-19395 GCA_034211315.2 Aedes japonicus
TGAGCATGAGCAAATTGATCACCCGTGGTTTGCTACTTCGTTATTGATCGAGACCAGCTGAAATTGCACAGAGAACCAAACAGAATGTCACCTGGGAGTAGTGAATCATTCTCAATGTGCAATTCCTGGTGGTCTCAGTTTTGGATCAATACCGACGCTGGCCACGCCCGTGTAGATCAATTAGGGAAGGGAAGGAATGTTGGTTGGATACGTGTTGCTGCAAGAGGCCGTATATACTACTGCACCCCCACAAGTATCTCAGGGAAGGAGTTTGTTAGAGGGGAAGGGTTTGTTCGTAGGTCCATCTTGGTAAATGGTGATTATAAGTCCGTTTTTTAATTGTTTAGTCGTTTTCGATTTACTCTCCTATCAGCCGGCTGACTAGAGATGTGGAATGAACTTATTTAGGTTTGAATGCTGATTTAAACCAACAGTAACGATGCTATTCGGGACACGCGTGTGGTTTGTTTCAATGTAAAACACATATATTAGTTCACTTTGTTTGCGCTGTCTGTGGAATGCACGCTGCATGCAAGCAGAAAACAATTATATGATCTAAAGAAAACAATTTTTTGTTATAAGTTATATTGTCCAATTGTGACACTATCTCCTCTTGCATTCGAATCCGGAACTACACTTTACTTCATTACTCTGAAACACAATTGATGATCGCACGCGGAGCTTTGAAGCGCATTGTAAACACCAGAGCACGCGCGCTTAAGCAAATCAGATATCAACAAATCAGATACGCTTAAGCAAATCAGATAAGCTACGGCTAGGATTACCTTCCGCGGAAGCTACCATTTGAACCATATTTTTATTCTTGATGTAATCAGGAAAGCTTAAAGGCGTACAAGAACAACGTCGTGTGAAACAAAATCTATTCATAAGTCAGCCTTATGAAATTCCAAAGCATCGCTCATAAGATGAGCCTTATGAAATTCTTAAGATTATTTGGCTGAGTGTACTCATTTATGTGCTCAGTTCGTCGAGCTGAGTCGAATGGTAGATGACACTCGGCCCTGTGGGCCTCGGATAACAAGTCGAGTTTTCAAGCTGATCTTAATACCCTTCTATTGATGTAAGAAGGGTAAAACTGAAGAAAAAATACTCCTCAATTCTGTACTCTGTACTCAAGGTCAGCAGGTGGGTTGAGGCATTGGCAATAATGGGGAATAAAGAGCGGACTCTCCTCCCCATCTAATGGGTCTTGTTACTAGACGATTCTTCAAGTGAGATTTTAAGATGCCGCTCAATAAAGTATGATTTGTTTAAGCGACGAACCAGCCACTGTCTGAAAGTCTCGATAATAAAGCCAATAAATTAATCAATCTAAACATAATTGAGCATAAAACAAAGAAGCTATGAAGTCTTTTTTCCTTGACTTGATATAAATAAAGTATACACTAATCAGCTGGAATTAAGTTGTTCTAGCAAAGATAATACGAGAAAATTTGGCGAGATGAACCAACCGCTGCAAGAAAAAAAGATAGTGCAGTTAAGTCATGATTATACTAAGCGCATAATTCTCGCGCTATGCCCCCAGAAATCCAGAATATTTCCTAACGAAAAATCTTTGCTACGAATCCTTTGTTGCTGCGCCTTTCCGACTGAGCTAAGCGAGAACGCTCTACATGTTCCTACACCGTATGAATAATCTGATTGAATGCCATCGGTTAATTAAAGTGTCCGTTTTTGGAATCTACATTATTCTATTCCATAGTGCTGGAGGGAAGATGCCATCCTATTTTTATCGCATATACATATTTTTTCCATTAAAGCTCCACCAAACTGCAGCGTTTTTTTTTGCCGCTGCCGCAGCGAAAAAATCGCCGCGGTGAGATTTCATGGCGGCCTATGGGAGCGCACAAACCGACGCTATGCGTTTTTAAATCGCATTGGTTTCCGCGCTCCCACAAACCGCCATGCAATCTCAACACTAAATATATAAATATTTCAAGATAACTTACCAAATCCTCCAAAATTTGTTTTCGTTTCGATATAAATAATTTCGGATAACATTTAAAGTCACATTCTTCGTCACAAGAATTTAAGCACACAAAATATCGGAAGAAAATTCAAACTTGCAAATGCACAGCGGTAGCAGCAAACGGAAGCAAAAGACTATAGTAGAGCTTGTTATATTATGAACAAACTATTAAACGAAGTGTGTAAAATCCTTCGAAAAAATATTTTTTCAGAAGATATGGGTTTCTGGGGAATGTTAGAGAATCGTATGCGCTCACGCCGATTCCTATAGTGCGGTCCCAACAGTGGGTGCTGTGGGAATTTTGATTGCATATTTTCTGATCCTGATGGGTGATTGGTACTCGTTGTGGCATATTGGATTCTATTTCTGACATTTCGAAATTCATTCTGAAAAGAACTTGTTTATATAAATGAAAATCAAAGCGTTTTGAAGATCAAACGTTCATTCTTCTGGTTACGTGTGAAACGGAGTTTCATAATTTAGATATAATTGGAACTTATAGGTGTTCAATGTTATGTTGTATGTAAATGTTTGCTTTTGAGCCCAACGAGCATGACTCTTTTGTAGCCTTTTTTTAGAAAAAAAAATCTAACTTACAGAGCTTCTAAAAATATTAGCGAAATTTCTGCGTATTTTTCTTAGCGATTCCGCAAACTTATCAGAACTGAACAACTCGACAACTGTACACAGAAGTTGGGCCACATCGGCCTTGCTATGATTGGTAAGGTAAGGTATCAGAACTGAAGAATAGATATTATAACTGCAGTAATTTTTACAGAACATATAAAAATCGCTGATCTTCAAACAAACTGCGTAAAACTTAAGAAAACATAGAAACAGTTAAACAAAAATAGCAAAAGAAAGTATTTATACCTTTTCAAAGCCGAAGTTCGTTTCATCAATGTTTAAAAAGTTTTAGAAAAGTTAATAGATTTTCAGTTAAGTTTGCAGTATTTCAAGAAAGATTGAGAACTCGCCTAATCACAACGAAGTAACGTCAGCAAAGATTACAGAACTTTGGCAATAAATTGTGAGTTTTCAGCAAAACTCACAGAACACAGAATATAGAGCTCAGCATAGCGCATTGAGCTTATTTTTAAAGTTTATTCGTATCCTCTACGGCCTCCCTTTTTGAATACTTGGTAGAAGTTAAGCAGAACTTCATTATATTTTATAATAATTCACAGAAATACAACGAACTTCTTTGAGCAAAAGGTTCACAACATTAAAAATCTTCAATAAACTTCAAAGGCTAGTAAGGCTATTAAGGATCTCAGAATTTCATCAAACTTCACAAAACTTTAATGAAGTTTGAAAAAAAAAAACAGCATGAACTTTATTAAAGTTGGTAGAATTTCTGCGACAACTTCTGTGTACAGTAGATGCCACGCCGGCCTTAGTCTGATTGGTAAGGTAAAGAAAGAATTTCTGCAAAGTTCGTCAAACCTCCAGGGCTGGTAGCGACCAACGATGTTAAAAGTAGTTATTTTAGTGACCACGTTGATGAAAAAAGTGACTAAATAGTGACTTCAATTTGTAAAAAAAGAACCAAAAAGTGACCAAATTTTTCAAAAGGTTACTAAAAGTGACTATGAAAAATGGATTTGAAAGAAATAATTAACTTGTGTTTGCCCAGACAACCAAAATGCACGTATATTGAAAGTTGTTTTTATGATATACAAACATATATGCAAGTAAACAAATCGTATAGAATGCTAAAATATGGCTTAAAGTGCAAAAGCGGAGGCCATATACGTGCACATTCCTTAAATGACTTGATTTGATATCGTATGCGATTGAATATGTAATAAAAAATTCGATTTAAAAAGGTTAGCGATATATATCCGATTTAGTTCGTGACGCAGTACGATGAATAAATGACACATTGTATAGAAGTCGAAAATTTGCACTCTTTACGACATAACTTAAACAAAATACGATAAAGGCCACACTTAATTGCGATTTTGACTAACAATATAGGAATATCCGATACTATTTGAACTCTGTTATACGACTTGTGATTGTCTGGGTGGTGATTCATCAGCATCCTTGATCCGTTGAGCAACCACACTCATGCTGAGTAAGAATAGCGAGCTCGTTCTACCTGATTTGTGCAAAATACAACGCGTGTCGAAGAATTTGACACAAGATTGTCATGAGTGGTTTTTATTATAGTCACTGAATAGTCTCATATAACTTCCAACAAATTTACCCAATGGCTCCGTCAGATCTTTTCGATGTGATAAAATGATTATATTCAAATCAAATCGTTCGATTGAGGCGAAGGATCTCATAAATACTCAATAATCTTAATAATATCCCAAATTGTATCTTCCTCAAAATGGCATGATCGTTTGGCTTCGATAGTTGAATGCACCAGACTATAAGTATATAGGGACTATAGTTTTTGTCTATCAATTTGTTTTAAACATAAACGGAAGATGTACGGATATGGGTCCAATTTCCCGCACTTTTGAAACACTTCGTTCGGAGGATTTCGTAAAACCTACAAAGCTCAAAAAACGGTAACAACATTCTTCGTATGTAAATGCATATGCTTGCCAAATTTTAGACAATATGACCGCTTAAAACTTCCCATGACGAAGTGATGCTTGGGGGTGCCGAAGTAGCGATCAACCCTACTTTTATCTTGTATTTAACTAATCTTGTTGTAATTGTTGAGCTCACTTGGTTTTAGGATGCCTCAGTGTCGAAGTGAATAAAAATGTAACCTAATAAAAATCAATTTATACTACAAAATTTGAAGCATACAAGCATACCATAAGGGCATCTTCAACGGCGGTTCAAATCGTTGTTTGGATTTATTTTTTAAATCATGCGCAAAAACATCGCTGCATCGGTGTTGTAAATTTGGTTTTATACCGGATCTATTTTGCATCATTTTAAAACTGGTATATGTTTTGATCTATTCTTTCCGCAATTTGGAACAAGTTAAATACCGCTTCAAAACGCTACACGCTGCTTGATAATATCAATTAATGAGTAAAATTCAGCTTTTACATGACAAAAAATTAAATTTTTGATCAACCGTTTTGTTTACTGACGCAAACCCTCGCTAAAACCAACAACACTTTGAATGCTGACCGATGGATCGTATGCTATTTTTTAGTTGTTGCAGATATTGTCTCGGTGTTTTTCGTTCCGAAAAAACATTGAAGCTTGCTGAGGTATACTTGTGAGCCAAAAAGTAGCCGTATTTGTTGCGGGTGATACTGGCGCCGGACAAAAAGTGGTTACTTCAATTACCTCAAGTTGCTCCCGGTGCTAGAAAATCACCTTTTCGTTTCATTCTTGAATAACGGATGGTTCTCTTAGTTTTTTACAGTCACTGCATTTTCCGGGAAAGGCTGACTAGTTTGAAACGAGGAGGCTCCCGGAAGTGTGACTAGTGTGGATTTTACGACTAATTTGGTGGCAAATTCCGATTCCGAATAGTATTTCGATTGCTTGGAAACGAAAAGTAATGAAGTCTTTATAGTGAACAATCGATTTATTGATGGATTGGTCATAACTAGCACTCGCACATAGCTCATACAGATACATTTACAATAACAGAACATTTTAGAAAATCCTGTTTAATCGAAACTTTTGGCAAGTTTACTGGAGATCAGGTTGGCAGGCTTATCTGCTGGGGAGAGGATACATTTTACTATAGCAGTTTTCATACGCTTTCTGGTGAAATCAAATGGCATCTTGAAAATAGATTCAATTCGTGTTTCACCGAGGGAAAGTTCCAAAACTCTTTATTCCAGGATTTTTAAATATTATTTTATTAAATTGCATATTTAACAGCTTTTAAACAGTCTCGACAGTTACATGAATTGGTCAGAACTTATATAAGCTTCTGGATCCTCCCTTAGCTCAGTCAGTAAAGGCGCAGCTACAAAGCAACACCATGCTGGAGGTGGCTGGGTTCGATTACCGGTTGGTCTAGGAATTTTTCGTTAAGGAAAATTTCTCGACTCCCTGGGCATAGCGTATGATTGTACTTGCCACACAATCATACTTATGCAAAAATGGTACCTGGCATCGAAAGCTCTCAATTAATAACTATGGAAGTGCATCTAGAACACTAAGTTGAGAGCAAGCAATAAGCTTGAAATGCTAAAGAAGAAGTTATATAAGCTTCTGAAAACTAAATGAACTCTTTGAAAATTATTTTTTATGTTACTATGAACTTCGGAGTATCTATGAAGATTGCGTGGAAATATAATGAACTTGACAGATGTTGATTAAGGTTCTCGGAAGTTGAATAAACTTATTGGAAGTTTGAAGATAATCATGAAATTTTCTCACTCTTTTTTGAGGAGAGAAGTGGTGGAACTTCAGAGAAGTCCATTGAATTGCCGAAAAATTCTCAACGTTTCTGAAAACTTGGTTGAACTTCTAAAAAGTTTGCTGATCTTCCATGGAATAGAAACAACTTTCTGGAAATAGCCGCAACTTTGAGAAGAAGATTTAGCTTCCCAGAAGTTATTTCGACTTCCAGTAGGTACATCTTTCATGATAAAAAGTAGAATATCACAAATATATCAATAATTAATGAGAAATTGTAAATAGTCTGGGGAGTTGATCGATTTGCTAAACTATAAATAAGTTGGTGGAATTTCTGTAAAATCAATAGCATTTTCGAGATGTTATTAAACCTTCAGGCAAACCAAAGAGTAAGTAAAGATTATTAGGTCAAATTAATCCATGGCAACAAGTTTGCGATAAATCTGTTATCTCTGAAAAAAAAATTCTGACCACTGACGTTGAATAATTGAAATCCAGCTGTTGGCGGATTTTACGACAAAAAATACAACACCGGTACGGGGAACGCGAAGTTGGTCTATTTTAGCTGGTTCTCTTCAAGTTTTGCTGATGCAAATCAAGTATAAAGTTGTTCCAAGAATAGATCACCGCTGAAGATGCCCTAAAGCTACGGCCGCTGCCAGAATCATTTACGTAAAAAAGTGATGCACAAATGCATTGCTAATGGTAGTACTTAAACTGCCATCTATTGTTAAATCGTTAAACTAGTAAGTAGTTGGTTCACGAAAATAACATAGAAAATCACCTTTTACGAAAAATATACGTGACCGGAAATGGCAAAGACAATATTTTCAGATTTTGAGTTTGAAATTCACTTCTTATTTTGTGCGAAACCACGAGCGAGCGATACGCATCCGAACACTGCTAGAGTACACTTTTCTGTTGCAAAGCTTTGTGAATGTGTTTGTGAACAAAACGTTCGCGAGCAAAAAATTGAGCTTTGCATTCGTTCGTGCTGTCTTGTTCTCTCCCACAAAAAAATTGAAAACGCGTCGCGCAGTAAGTCATGTTTGACGTTACTGGGCGCTGTTTACAAGTTTCCTGTGGGGGAGAACAAGACAGCACAAACGACTGCAAAGTCTAATATTAAAAAGAAAGCTTTCTCTTTTTTAGCTAGCGCTGCATATTGAGATTAAACTGCTCGAAAAATAAAATAATATAATAAACTATATCTTTCATGTTCTACACACTGAAAGTAGAATGATTCATTATCGCCCAATTTTTTTCCAAAAAAAAAGTTAAAAAAAGTGACTAATTACTAAAAATAGTGACTTTAGTTAAAAGGTCTTAAAAAAAGGGACTTTAAAGTGACCGCCTCGAAAAAAGTGACCAAGTCACTAAAAAGTGACTTGCTACCAGCCCTGAACCTCAGATAATTAAGCGCAGATTTAGAGAAGTAAACCGAACTTTACAAAAATTCGTAAGAGTTCAGCCAACTTCACAAACTTAACCTCAATAGACGTTCTCCAGTATCAACTCTGCTACAGGCCTCTCCTTACTTAAATACACTTTTTCAGTAAGGATAAAAACGCCGCTATCAAAATTCATCCCTTGGGGCGATGAAAAGCATCCACCGAGTAGCGGAGTAACTTTTCCACAAAAAGTGAAAACAGTAGCACTGCGACTGACATAATTACCAAAAAATAGACAATTATATTAGATAGTTCTGGCAAACTCTATTGGGAATTTTAAGGTAGGTGACGCGGTTATGCACTTTGCCCTAGTTGTTGTGTTCAGTGCCGGTCAAAATCAATTCATCTGCACGCAAATGAGCAGAAAAGCAGACAATCTTAACTGACAGAATTGAGTTTTACACCATCCTAACATAACCTCGCAAAATGAATCGGATGAATTTCTTTTGACAGGAGTCCGTGGTTTGTTTATTTCATCTGTTTGAATTCGAAAACAAACAAACCACGAATACCTGTCAAAACTGAATTCCATTCATCAGCATGAACCACACGTTCACTAGTGACGTCATCTTGCAAAATTTTACTGTCTTCGTTAATTTGAATTTTAAACTGACAGTATTCTCTTGACCAGAGCAACCGCTGAGTTTAGAAGTCATTATTTGGGTTTGTTCATTCCTCGTTGGATGCTTATTATCGGTTGTGCTTTTGTCAATATCAATATTCAATTCAATTCAATCTAGGTGGGGATGATTTTGAGTGTCAGATGAAGAAACAATATTGGTTTCTTTTGATGTAGAACATATTGTGTATTTTGTTAGGCTCAGATCGATAGGTTACACTTATTACAAGTTGTAATTATGATTTCAGGGGGCAGTACGACTCTGCCATTGACACTATTCAAAATAATTATTTTGGTTGAATTGAAGATGAGTTTTTGATGTTTGATGATCACTTGCGATTTTAACTTAGCTGGGCTGGAAACTCAAACTCTAAAGGGTCACCCACAATTGATACGTTGCGGATGCGTTGTCGTAAATTTGACAGAACAGCTATGAGAAAACTGTCAAATTCACGCAAACGCAATGACATCTACACTTGCTCGACATGTTTTTAATTGTGTATGATAGTAAGTGATAAAAACAGACACTGGTTGTGTTTCACCAACTTTCAGCTGTCAAACAAAAAAATAGAACGGGCTAGACTCCGCGTAAAACTAAACAAAGCGTTTGAAAGTTTTATTTTTTACTTCGGAACTATTCTGAAATGGAATTTAGAACGCTCCGGTGAAAATGAAAAACTCGCTTGGTCTTTTAAATTGTCATAATTTAGAATAGACCACGACCGCTGAAAACGGCTTAATTGATAAACAAATAAGATTTAGCCCAGTTTAAGAGCTGAGATATAGTGTGCTAATCTTGAGCAGTTTATATAATTAGTATCTCGATTATGGTCGCCATCTTACTAGATGCTATAATCATCTCAGATTACAAAGTTCCTCAATTTCAGTATTCATACGAACCACTTTTTGCTACACTCAGCCAAATAATCTTAAGAATTTCATAAGTTTCATCTTATGAACGATGCTTTGGAATTTCATAAGGCTGACTTATGAATAGATTTTGTTTCACACGACGTTGTTCTTGTACGCCTTTAAGCTTTCCTGATTACAAGTGTGGATACATACTAATGGGCAAGTAACTGGACCCATAACCTGCACGTTCAAGGTTCGAATCCAGTTTGCTCCATATTTTTATTTTTTCAACATCATTATATTTCATAAGATAAATTGATGGAATTCATACTGAATTCTTATAGCAAATAATCATAATGCAATCTTATGATTATCGAAAGTTTATTTCACCTAGTGTAGATATCGGTCTGTAAGCTTCTCTATTTCATTTAATTAAATCGACCATTTATAATCGGTTGCTGAAAAAGCTTTCGCTTGAATCTAAATCGGCTATTACGGAATTCCAACTATCATGAACCTATCTGATGCGAAAAAAATAATAATCATAATATTCTCATAAACACGCCACACTTACCTTAAGATCATAACAGCTTCACAGGTGGACTGTTTCAGCTGCATCTGAATGGAGCTGAATTTCCGGTGAATAATTTGCACCATTCGCTCAATCTCCTTCGGCGTGATGGGCCTAAATGAAGACACAAAACGGAGACGATTGTCACTTATTCCGCTAGCCCGGTCGTAAATAAAGCATTTTACACCCACCTGGTACGGCTCTGTTCGCGAAGTAGGTTCATAACGTGCGTGGTAAACTCACTGCAAGCTTGTTCGTACTTCTCCAGCTCTTGGTGGTAAATCTGGCGGATTTGCGCCAGCTTGGCCCGGTAATCGGAGTGTTCGATGGCATTGTCCTGACCGGGGAGGTCTGACTGGGACATGAAGTCTGTACGGGGGGATTTTTAAGGGAAAATATGGATGAATAAATAACGTGCTTCAGGGTCACTTACCGCTGGGCGCACCTGCACCACCTCCTTTCTCCGGTCCAGCAACACCTTCCGCAATCAGCATGTTGTCCAAGCGCATCAGTTGTGGATCTGGGGGTTCCTCTTCCTGGGTATTTCTCAGCGACAGGACTGCAAACGTAAAAAGAAAGGGAAGTTTGATGATTGAAATGTATTTCTTCTCTAAATATCATCATGATGGTGGGTAAAACTCACGCACTTTTTATGCGTTTTATGCGGAAACGGTTATGACTCTATGTTTGTTTAAATATCATTTTTTTCGGTCCATCAACACTTGTTGCGTTACACCTCATTCTTCGGCACGCATGATATCGTCTTCATTCTCCCCCACCCGACAGTTTTAGTCAATTGGCTAGTTGTTGGATTTCGGGGGTATGGAATGCCCATTTAAATATCATAACACATAATAATGCTCCCATTACCGTATCGTTTCTTCCGAGTGAAAAAGGCAGACCGTGCGGCCAATTCAGCACATTACATGGAAATCGGCAATGAAAGAGATAGAGGAAAAGACACTAAACCGCGCGTCTCGTCGCTACGCCGTCGGTTTATCGGAGGCAACGTGGAAACAGATTTTATAGGTTTTTTACGACTAATAAAGCAAATAGTTATGGCACAATTTCAGAAACAGAACCGAAAAGTGGAGAGCAGTTCGAGCGGGTTTCTTTGGAGGAAAGGTATATCGGCTGGATGGTTCTTCTAAGTGTCTGAAACAAAGCCTGTGTGCATGTGTGTGGACAGAGGAAAATTGGCCGTCACGGTGGGTGTCTTGGGAATTGACATGCCCCCCAGTTTTGTGGTATATACATTTATGGAGTTTTGCGGTTCATTCGGTACGCTAGAGTACTGGTAGATGATCAGTGTCAGTGAGATCATTAGATTGCGTTTATTTGATTATGTTTTATTGTGAGAAAATAAACCACAATAAATCAATGAGTTTTGCAAATCCGTTCAGATTCGGCAACAAGTTGTTTGAATGAGAGATTTTGCCATGTTTGTTTTGGAGTTTTGAACCTAATGGGAAATGTGTCTTTATTAGGAAGTCATTAATACCTCGTAAATCATTACGGTCCAATTTAGGCTTGAGTAGCATATGTGGAGGATTTTGTGCGGAAGGCAGTGAGTAAAACAGGATTTAAGTTGAACAAAACTAGGTTAACGTTCTAAAGTCAACATTGAATTATTTATATGCACCTTTGTCAATATTTTCATGTGGTGTTTTTGGAACACCAGGAGGAGGATATGCACAGGTTCTTTTTGCGTTTTTTTTTAAATTTGGATCAAGGTATATGGTATATGGCTAATATAAAAGTTAAAGCATCGATGCACCTTTAACTGACGGTTACTCAATCGATTCAAAATTTCGTCCTGATCATTCTTCTAAAATTTGAGTTAATTTGGTCGCGAACTTCTAATGGACCAGTGCCCATTGAAGTTTATATGAACTTATACATATTACTATGAGAAAACGAAATCTTCATGTTCAATCTCCTAGCTGTTTGCCATGATCTACAGAAATGCATGCTATTTGTGCTCACGATGATTTTTTTTTAGCTACTTTTCTATAGACCAGGTTTTGATTGAATTCTGTCTTGACCATTTTGGAAGAAGTGCGCGAGTATGCAAGAATTCGCTGAGTTTATCTATTCAAATACCATTTCATAAAATGGTGGTACATAGAAGAATGGAATCGATGGGTGTGATTGATAATTTTCCAATTCGACAAAGATTTTTCATTATTGCCTAACTGACAAACGTAAATAATGACTTCGTAAATTTCTCGTGGCACAAAGCCTAACCATGTTAGCCTCCAATTCTATAGGGTAGGTGAACTCTTCGTATTCGAAATAACCGTGGTGGATTGATGAGGCGAGTTTTCAAAGGAGAGAAAACGTGACAATTCATACAAAAGAATTTGCAAGTCCACACAAAAAACGTGACGTGTTTATAAAAAGTCATTTCATAATTAATGGACGTTCCCTATCCACATTAGGTTCGTAGTTGCAGAGGGCTTCAGGATCATGCCTTAGATTCATTCTAATAACATGGAAGGACATTACGGAAAATAGAGGCAAAATACTTTTTTTTTACGTTTTTTGTTGTTATGATATGAAAGTATATTATTGCATATAAATTGGTTTCAGGTTATCGAAATTTGTGATGTACTGTCTTTTGCATGATGTATTTCAAGTCTTCCAAGTTATCAGGTATTATGAAATAATTTCAAATTTAAAATTATTTTTTTTCTCATGGCTGTTACACATTGCCTAAATTTCCTGGTTCATAATGGATGCGCAAGTTTGTCTACAGTTGCAACAAAAGATCAAGATTTAGGTGAATTGCTACACATAATAGCCTTTATGTGTTGCAGGATGTTTGACAGAATTTCTCAGCTTTCCTGCAATATAAGCCGCCAAAATGGTGTCAAACATCGATTTACAATCTCTATACACCGTTCTCGATCCAAAAAAATCCATATTGGAGGATCTTTGACAGTATTTCCCTCTCTTTACGGAGCTGATGCCGCAATTTTGGATTCCTAAAAGGAGTCAGTCATCGATTTCTGGCATCAAGTCCTAAAAATGTTCATATTTCAGGGTAGTTTACAGTATTTCCCATTTTTCAAGAAGCAACCATTTTGGATTCCAAAATGGTGTCAGACATCCTTTTTCCGCCTTTATACGTCGTTCCCGATCCAAAAAGACCCATTAGCAGGGTTTTTGACAGTTATTCACAGTTTTTCTAAGACCGGAAGCAACCGTCTTGGATTCCAAAATGGCGTCAGATATAGACTTACGGCCTTTAGGTGGCCACCTAAACAACTTTGTCGAAGACGTCATCTTCCAAGATGGCCAGGATCTTGAGATACAGCTTGTATAAGATATTCATGTATACAATAGCGCCACGTAGTGAGCCACTTCTGTACTACTATCCCCCAACCGAAAGGCCTTGACCTACTGATCTACTATGTTGAAGACAGTAACTTCCCATATCGCCTAGACATCGAGATATTCCATGTTGGAACCAGTTAAACCAAACATTTTGTATGCCAGCTAGAGCCACCTACTGAGCCAATCTCGAAATTATTAGACCAATACGATTTTCGTGTTTTTTTTCCAGGGCACCATGCATGTATAAAGTGACAATCACAAGAATATTACACGTTCAAATTATATTAATTTCATCAGATACGTGCGCTTCCATCCCGATCGGTGAAATTGCTGTAGCCAGGTGCAACTACCCGCTTTCAGACAGTGGTGAAATATTTGTAATCATTCTACAGAATTGAGCAGCACTTTAAAATTGAATAACTTTCTTATTTTAAACTCAAATTAAACACGGTTTTTTTATATGCTTCATGAAAGCTTACCACGTGTTTTTAATGTGTTCTTTTAGCTAAACTTTCAAGTAGCTTTTATGAATAAAAACTGAAAATATTACTTTCCCCATACAGGTGAAGTAAAAATCCCATTCAAAACTTAAAGGTGATTTAAAAAAAATCTGAAATTTTTCAGGGAGGGTTTTGGAACATTTCGAACCATAACTTACTAGAAAAATGTGAAAATACGTTTTTTTTTAAATCGACACAACCTACTGCCCAATCATGCTGAATGTATCATATGATCCACTGCAATGTAGCATCGAATTCGGTTTCTTCTATTATTGATCCAAGAAGCTGCCTGAAATGTTGAGGAAGCTGGATAGCTTCACTTCTTTGTAAAGCCTGTCCACGTTGAATTTTGGACACTAAGATAATGTCAGTAAAAAAAATCAAAACATAATTCAACAAAACTTCGTTTTTAGTTAAATGGAGTAAATCCTTTTTGTAAAATTCTCGAATTTTCTGTGATAAAGGGCGAACACGAAATTATTGCGACACATTCAACAGGGCATAACTTTTTTACCATTGGGTAAAAATCAACCAAATTTTGCACACTTTCTCATTGATGTGTATTGTTTACATGCTGTCAAACTCGAAATCGTGTTTTTCGATTCAACGAAAATGGAGGTGAACCAACGCGAGTCGAGAGAACAAATTCTTTCCAAACACCTGGAATTTCCTGACCTGTCGTACCGGCAGTTGGGAAATATGTTGAACATTCACCATTCAACCGTCTCCAGAGTGTTGAAGCGGTTCCAGGAGCGGTTGACGTTGGACCACGGCAAAGGAGCTGGAAGAAAACCGGGACCGTAGAACAAAAAGACGGAGGGAAAGGTGAAGCGGATGATTAAAGCAAATCCCAACGTCTCAAGCCGTGATTTGGCTAAAAAGATCGGCATGTCGCAGAGCTACGTCCAGAATGCAAAGAAGAGAGCTGGACTACATACAGACAAGGTACAGAACTTCCCAAACCGCGATGAGCGGCAACAATCGACGGCTAAAACTCGGGCACGGAAGCTCTACGAGAAGATGCTGACCAAATATGGCTGCTGTGTGATGGACGACGAAACGTATATAAAAGCCGATTTTAAGCAAATTCCGGGGTTGTAGTTTTTCACCGAAAAATTTAAGAAGAAAAAAATGTCGAAGTTCGCCTCCAAATATCTCATTTGGCAGGCCATCTGCTCTTGCGGACTGAGGAGTGAGCCTTTCGTGACAAAGGGCACAGTAAATGGCGAGATCTACAAATCTGAGTGCCTCGAGAAGCGCCTTTTGCCTCTCTTGCAGCAGCACGACAAAGCTCCGCTATTTTGGCCAGATTTGGCATCATGCCAGTATTCTAAAAGTGTCCTGGAGTGGTATGAGGCCAATTCTGTCCATTTTGTTCCAAAGGACATGAATCCGCCAAACTGTCCGGAGCTGCGCCCGGTGGAGCAGTACTGGGCAATGATGAAGCGGGAACTTCGGAAGAGCAAGAAGACAGTCAAAGACGAGAAAGACATGTTAAGAAAAGAAAAAACACCCGCCGTTAGATTTCATACAGTATCTTCAGATACGCTAGCGGTGGCGGATCTCCGTCGTCTCTTGAAATCGTTGATCCAATATGCATTCTTCTTGATTTCAAAGAGTTTCAGCTTGACCTGAGTCCAGTATTTTTCTATCGGGCGAAGTTCAGGACGTTAGGCGGGTTGGCTATTGTTGGCACGTATTTGACCTCTTGTGCTTTATACCATTCTAAGGCGGATTTTAAATAGTGACGAGAGGCCAAAGCAGGACAAAACATAGCTGGAGAGTCGTGGCTTCTTATTAACGAGAACAAACACTGTGGTACACCGCCGTTAGATTTCATACAGTATCTTCAAATACGCTAGCGGTGGCGGTTCTCCATCTTCTCTTGAAATCGTTGATCCCATATGCTTTCTTCTTAGCTTCCGCTTGATCTGAGCCCATTATTTTTCTATCGGGCGAAGTTCAGGCCGCTAGGCGGGTTGGCTATTTTTGCAACGTATTTGACCTCTTGAGCCTTATACCATTCCAGGGAGGATTTTGCCTAGTGACGAGAGCCCCAATCAGGCGAAAACATTGCTGGAGAGTGTTATAATCGAGAGCATACACTTTTGCAGACATTCTTTCTCGTACACATCCTTGTTGATAGTGCCAATATACACGAAACTGTTGGATCTTCGACCAAACTAACATATGGCCTACTATGCCAAATACTTCTTTGGAAATTTAGACACCATGTTTGTTCGGAAATAGTTGACAACAGCGTTTCTTTGCGGTATAAAGAGCAGTTAAAAACCCGGAAGCAGTTAAAAATGTCTTCGAGCACATATGTTTCGTCATCAATTTTGGTACAAGATTTTTTTACAAAAACTTGCTGTAACGCTTTCGCCACATTTCGCAGAGAAAGGTTTGGATACAGAAAACTGTATAATAATTTGTTTGCTGCCGTTCGTACAAAATGCGTTTGCGCAGTTCTACTTTAGCTGACGCCAGCTTATCAAATCAAACAAGAATGTAAAAGATATTGTAACACGAGATAAAGTGGAGCGATGCATTTGTCTTATAATTGAAGTGTTTCAGCGATCCGTGAAATAATTCACAAACTACACTAAAAGAAAAAAAGTTCGAAGTTAAAGGTGGAGAGACATTAGACTTTAGAAACCGTTCTTTAAAAAGAGATATTTTTCAGAGACTAAGGTATGCGCACAGCTAAATTAGCATAAGAAAAACTCAGTTAATATTTATTTCTATTTGTTTTCAAACCAGAGAAAATTGATCATAATAAAGGATAAATTGCGATACCTACACATAAAAAATTGACATTTTGACTTGTTATTTCCGAATGCTCGAACTTTTCCCTTAATTTAATCCATAAGGTTTTTTCTCATTATTGGCATATCCTTTCGATTATCCGAGAATTCGTTACACGATTGCCCAATATTTTTCGACTGGTCAGAGTTCTGGGTTGTATGAAGGATTTGGCATTGTTTCTGCCCTATCCTTCGGTTCAGAAAGGAGTATGGGCGCTTTTTGCCGACTTGGTCGCGGCAGATTTCATGTGTGAATAGCCTGCCACATCAACGTTCAAAAGTGCCTGAGCAAAATGGACAGTTTTTAACGGTCGCTTGAAGAAGCGATGGGGGTTTATGCCAAAATGTAGAAAGTAGTAAAACTACAGGGTGTCTGAAAATTATCCGTACAGAGTTTGTCGGCATGCCTCAACACAACGAAGCGGATTAAACTAAGCACACGTACATGGTTTAACATCTTGACCCATTGTCTTTATACGCAGTAAGTTTGGTACAGTTGTGTTTTCTAATTCATTCAAAATGAAGCCGAATGAGTATGAGTTGCACGCAGGTGTAATTGAACTTTTTCGAAAAGGAAAACCTGTTTCAGTGATTGCAAACACCCTGAAGAAAAAAAGCGCACCGTTCGGACTGCACAAATGCGCGAGATTACCTGGCGACGAATCAAGCGAAATTTTTCGATTTCCATCCGAAAGTTGCCGATATCACTGAAAATTTCAAAATATTCCGTTGAAGCCATAGATCACGACGATGTGAAGCTTCAGTCATAAAAACTGTACAAGAATCACTACTTGAATGACACCATGAAAGCCAACCGGCTGAGAAACGCTAAGGTTCTACTGATCCGCGTATGCGAGGGCCGCTATCGGTCAAAGTTTTTCAATCGAGCAGCATCACAACAACCAAAATGATCGGCAGTTGGAAGTATTCAAGTAGTTTTCAACCCGCTTCTGTCGTGGTTTGGGCTGGAATAACTCATTCTGGCAAAATGCCTTTCTTAATCGACAAGGGGGTGAAAGAGAATCAATCGGTATATCAGAAGCTGCTTACTTACACAGTAGCTTCTTGGGCATCACAGCATTTCGGCAAAAAAGGAGTGAATTTTTAAACAAGACTGGGTTCCGGCTCATGGATCAAAAAAGACAATTAGTCGATTTGAATCAGATGGACTATTCGGTATGGTCCATCTTCGAGTCGAAAGCCTGCAGTAAACCACATAAATCACTAGAACATCTAAAATCGTCTCTTTTAAAGTTTTGGGATCAAATATCTGTCGAAGAACTCACGGTCATCGTGGATAACTTCCCGAAACGTTTGAAGGCGGGCATCTCAGCACAAGGCGGCCATTTTTAAATGAACAAATAAAACTTGTTATTTGCACACATATTGCTATAACAAACAATATATATTTTGTTTTTTTTAATCCAAAAATATAAGATGGTTTTAACATCATTTTATTGTACGGACAATATTCGGACACCTTTTTGATGGAATTTAACAAAAGAGTGAAAATAAATCGGGAATGATCTGTCATATGCATCCGTCGTACCATTCTTAACGGCCGTTGTAAGAATATCACCATGTAAATCTCACATGCGCATAGCAAGGGAATGGGCAAGGGAGGGACCATCAGGGCACCCAAGTGAAACGATTTTGATAGGGAGCATGGGAATGTCCTCCCTATTGTTAACATTTTGCGGAACGAGGGGGGGCTCTTTGATCCTATCTATTGGGTTTATTCTGTCAATCTATGAGCGTGAACTTGCTTTTCGAAGGAAATTCTTTTCATTGTATTCGCGGGTTTCACGTTAGTGGCTTGGCTTACGGGGTCACCCAAACTTTCTTGGCCCTTCAAACAGGAGCTCGATGATCACAAACAACAATCGAATACGGATCAAATCATTTTTCAGATTATTCCACTGCTATGGAAAGTAACATATCAATGGTAATATTACAGCATCATTATCTTCATCCGTTTCCGACACGAATACACACGAATGTGAAGTGTCGTAAATAAACAAAACCATCTTCATCATAAATACTGACCTTGTTTCTGCATACCATTCCTGAGCCACTTTTACAGAATGACCATTGGAGTCAGAAAATGTGTTTGCTTTTGCATGATAGGTAGTAGCCGTTTAGTTAGGCACTCTTTGACGTACACTTGCTGATTTCACTGCATATTGCCTGCCACAATAGCGAATTTCTAAAGAACTTCTACAACTTTTGGTCTTAAAGTAACCGTAGTCGTTGTCACTCTGTAATGCGGTGTAAAACTCAAGTCCAGGAAGCTGCTTGAAGTCTGCCTTGACATTCGTTTCATCGCCCTTTGCCACACAGTCAAATTTTGATAGCATTTTGTTATACATCTTCCCTCGTGCTTTTGCACTAGTTTTTTGCTCCTGGTTCCGGTTGGGGGTTTGATTATCTTGAATGGATTATATCCTGCTGATCTGCTGCACTTTTTGCACGAAATAAAATTTTGACATTTTGACTTTTTTGTCCACATCGCTGAAAGAATGGTTCGGATTCCGCTTAATCAATCTGAGCACTGCACTCCGCAACACTTTGAAGTCATCTTTTCGCTAACCGCTGGATCTTGGTTTCCAATCAACCGTCAGCCAATTCGGGAATCGTTTTAAAACGCCGCTTATTGTCGACCAAGGAATCCCGAGTAATTTTGTTATGTCTTGATGTGATAAGGAGAGGTTCTCAACACTTTTGTGCAGATTTTTTTTCAAGCACTTGTTGTTACTTCCACTCCATTTTCAAAAGGTAAAATGTCAAGAAAGAGAGTTTTTTTTAACGTTACTAATACAATGAACTTTCGTTAGCTGTATTGGTTTCAACTTGATATTGAGAAATAGGAAAGATGTAGCCAAATGACACTGGCTAGATTTTGCTGTGTGCAGCAAAATAGTGGCCAGGCCTTTAAAAAAAGACCTGCTACCAGCCCTGCAAAAACTGTAT
>JASCZW010016054.1:0-19394 GCA_034211315.2 Aedes japonicus
TTTGTATGGTTTGTGGAAGAAAATTGTGAAAAATATATAATTCTTTGGAAAATTCAATCTTTTTTCACTAAAATGCAAAGGGTGGGAGTTGAGAGCTCGGTATATTCTTGAAATAGCTTGGAATAATTTACCGAGGACATTCTCGATATATCTCAATGATCAAACCTGAGCCCATTTTAGTTTTGTATGGTTTGTGGAAGAAAATTGTGAAAAATATCTAATTCTTTGGAAAATTCAATCTTTTTCACTAAAATGCAAAAGGGTGGGAGTTGAGGGCTCGGTATATTCTTGAAATAGCTTGGAATAATTTGCCGAGGACATTCTCGATATATCTCAATGATCAAACCTGAGCCCATTTTAGTTTTGTATGGTTTGTGGAAGAAAATTGTGAAAAATATATAATTCTTTGGAAAATTCAATCTTTTTCCACTAAAATGCAAAGGGTGGGAGTTGAGGGCTCGGTATATTCTTGAAATAGCTTGGAATAATTTGCCGAAAACATTCTCGATATATTTCATTGATCAAACCTAAGCCCATTTTAGTTTTGTATGGTTTGTGGAAGAAAATTGTGAAAAATATATAATTCTTTGGAAAATTCAATCTTTTTTCACTAAAATGCAAAGGGTGGGAGTTGAGGGCTCGGTATATTCTTGAAATAGCTTGGAATAATTTGCCGAGGACATTCTCGATATATCTCAATGATCAAACCTAAGCCCATTTTAGTTTTGTATGGTTTGTGGAAGAAAATTGTGAAAAATATATAATTCTTTGGAAAATTCAATCTTTTTTCACTAAAATGCAAAGGGTGGGAGTTGAGGGCTCGGTATATTCTTGAAATAGTTTGGAATAATTTGCCGAGGCTATTCTCGATATATCTCAATGATCAAACCTGAGCCCATTTTAGTTTTGTATGGTTTGTGGAAGAAAATTGTGAAAAATATATAATTCTTTGGAAAATTCAATCTTTTTTCACAAAAATGCAAAGGGTGGGAGTTGAGGGCTCGGTATATTCTTGAAATAGCTTGGAATAATTTACCGAGGACATTCTCGATATATCTCAATGATCAAACCTGAGCCCATTTTAGTTTTGTATGGTTTGTGGAAGAAAATTGTGAAAAATATATAATTCTTTGGAAAATTCAATCTTTTTTCACTAAAATGCAAAGGGTGGGAGTTGAGGGCTCGGTATATTCTTGAAATAGCTTGGAATGATTTGCCGAGGACATTCTTGATATATCTCAATGATCAAACCTAAGCCCATTTTAGTTTTGTATGGTTCGTGGAAGAAAATTGTGAAAAATATATAATTCTTTGGAAAATTCAATCGTTTTTCACTAAAATGCAAAGGGTGGGAGTTGAGGGCTCGGTATATTCTTGAAATAGCTTGGAATAGTTTCCCGAGGACATTCTCGATATATTTCAATGATCAAACCTGAGCCCATTTTAGTTTTGTATGGTTTGTGGAAGAAAATTGTGAAAAATATATAATTCTTTGGAAAATTCAATCTTTTTTCACTAAAATGCAAAGGGTGGGAGTTGAGGGCTCGGTATATTCTTGAAATAGCTTGGAATAATTTACCAAGGACATTCTCGATGTATCTCAATGATCAATTCTAAGCTTATTTCAGTTTTGTATGGTTTGTGGAAGAAAATTGTGAAAAATATATAATTCTTTGGAAAATTCAATCTTTTTTCACTTAAATGCAAAGGGTGGGAGTTGAGGGCTCGGAATATTCTTGAAATAGCTTGGAATAATTTGCCAAGGACATTCTCGATATATCTCAATGATCAAACCTAAGCCCATTTTAGTTTTGTATGGTTTGTGGAAGAAAATTGTGAAAAATATATAATTCTTTGGAAAATTCAATCGTTTTTCACTAAAATGCAAAGGGTGGGAGTTGAGGGCTCGGTATATTCTTGAAATAGCTTGGAATAGTTTCCCGAGGACATTCTCGATATATTTCAATGATCAAACCTGAGCCCATTTTAGTTTTGTATGGTTTGTGGAAGAAAATTGTGAAAAATATATAATTCTTTGGAAAATTCAATCTTTTTTCACTAAAATGCAAAGGGTGGGAGTTGAGGGCTCGGTATATTCTTGAAATAGCTTGGAATAATTTGCCGAGGACATTCTCGATATATCTCAATGATCAAACCTAAGCCCATTTTACGTTTGTATGGTTTGTGGAAGAAAATTGTGAAAAATATATAATTCTTTGGAAAATTCAATCTTTTTTCACTAAAATGAAAAGGGTGGGAGTTGAGGGCTCGGTATATTCTTGAAATAGCTTGGAATAATTTGCCGAGGCTATTCTCGATATATCTCAATGATCAAACCTAAGCCCATTTTAGTTTTGTATGGTTTGTGGAAGAAAATTGTGAAAAATATATAATTCTTTGGAAAATTCAATCTTTTTTCACTAAAATGCAAAGGGTGGGAGTTGAGGGCTCGGTATGTTCTTGAAATAGCTTGGAATAGTTTGCCGAGGACATTCTCGATATATCTCAATGATCAAACCTAAGCCCATTTTAGTTTTGTATGGTTTGTGGAAGAAAATTGTGAAAAATATATAATTCTTTGGAAAATTCAATCGTTTTTCACTAAAATGCAAAGGGTGGGAGTTGAGGGCTCGGTATATTCTTGAAATAGCTTGGAATAATTTGCCGAAGACATTCTCAGTATATCTCAATGATCAAACCTAAGCCCATTTTAGTTTTGTATGGTTTGTGGAAGAAAATTGTGAAAAATATATAATTCTTTGGAAAATTCAATCTTTTTTCACTAAAATGTAAAGGGTGGGAGTTGAGGGCTCGGTATATTCTTGAAAAAGCTTGGAATAGTTTCCCGAGGACATTCTCGATATATCTCAATGATCAAACCTAAGCCTATTTTAGTTTTGTATGGTTTGTGGAAGAAAATTGTGAAAAATATATAATTCTTTGGAAAATTCAATCTTTTTTCACTAAAATGCAAAGGGTGGGAGTTTAGTGCTCGGTATATTCTTGAAATAGCTTGGAATAGTTTCCCGAGGACATTCTCGTTATATCTCAATGATCAAACCTAAGCCCATTTTAGTTTTGTATGGTTTGTGGAAGAAAATTGTGAAAAATATATAATTCTTTGGAAAATTCAATTTTTTTTTACTAAAATGCAAAGGGTGGGAGTTGAGGGCTCGGTATATTCTTGAAATAGCTTGGAATAATTTGCCGAGGACATTCTCGATATATCTCAATGATCAAACCTAAGCCCATTTTAGTTTTGTATGGTTTGTGGAAGAAAATTGTGAAAAATATATAATTCTTTGGAAAATTCAATCTTTTTTCACTTAAATGCAAAGGGTGGGAGTTGAGGGCTCGGTATATTCTTGAAATAGCTTGAAATAATTTACCGAGGACATTCTCGATGAATTTAAATGATAAAACCTAAGCCCATTTGAGTTTTGTATGGTTTGTGGAAGAAAATTGTGAAAAATATATAATTCTTTGGAAAATTCAATCTTTTTTCACTAAAATGCAAAGGGTGGGAGTTGAGGGCTCGGTATATTCTTGAAAAAGCTTGGAATAGTTTCCCGAGGACATTCTCGATATATCTCAATGATCAAACCTAAGCCTATTTTAGTTTTGTATGGTTTGTGGAAGAAAATTGTGAAAAATATATAATTCTTTGGAAAATTCAATCTTTTTTCACTAAAATGCAAAGGGTGGGAGTTTAGGGCTCGGTATATTCTTGAAATAGCTTGGAATAGTTTCCCGAGGACATTCTCGATATATCTCAATGATCAAACCTAAGCCCATTTTAGTTTTGTATGGTTTGTGGAAGAAAATTGTGAAAAATATATAATTCTTTGGAAAATTCAATTTATTTTTACTAAAATGCAAAGGGTGGGAGTTGAGGGCTCGGTATATTCTTGAAATAGCTTGGAATAATTTGCCGAGGACATTCTCGATATATCTCAATGATCAAACCTAAGCCCATTTTAGTTTTGTATGGTTTGTGGAAGAAAATTGTGAAAAATATATAATTCTTTGGAAAATTCAATTTTTTTTTACTAAAATGCAAAGGGTGGGAGTTGAGGGCTCGGTATATTCTTGAAATAGCTTGGAATAGTTTGCCGAGGACATTCTCGATATATCTCAATGATCAAACCTAAGCCTATTTTAGTTTTGTATGGTTTGTGGAAGAAAATTGTAAAAAATATATAATTCTTTGGAAAATTCAATCGTTTTTCACTAAAATGCAAAGGGTGGGAGTTGAGGGCTCGGTATATTCTTGAAATAGCTTGGAATAATTTGCCAAAGACATTCTCAGTATATCTCAATGATCAAACCTAAGCCCATTTTAGTTTTGTATGGTTTGTGGATGAAAATTGTGAAAAATATATAATTCTATGGAAAATTCAATCTTTTTTCACTAAAATGCAAAGGGTGGGAGTTGAGGGCTCGGTATATTCTTGAAATAGCTTGGAATAGTTTGCCGAGGACATTCTCAATAAATCTCAATGATCAAACCTAAGCCCATTTTAGTTTTGTATGGTTTGTGGAAGAAAATTGTGAAAAATATATAATTCTTTGGAAAATTCAATCGTTTTTCACTAAAATGCAAAGGGTGGGAGTTGAGGGCTCGGTATATTCTTGAAATAGCTTGGAATAATTTGCCGAGGACATTCTCGATATATCTCAATGATCAAACCTAAGCCCATTTTAGTTTTGTATGGTTTGTGGAAGAAAATTGTGAAAAATATATAATTCTTTGGAAAATTCAATCTTTTTTCACTTAAATGCAAAGGGTGGGAGTTGAGGGCTCGGTATATTCTTGAAATAGCTTGGAATAGTTTCCCGAGGACATTCTCGATATTTTTCAATGATCAAACCTGAGCCCATTTCAGTTTTGTATGGTTTGTGGAAGAAAATTGTGAAAAATATATAATTCTTTGGAAAATTCCATCGTTTTTCACTAAAATGCAAAGGATGGGAGTTGATGGCTCGGTATATTCTTGAAATAGCTTGGAATAATTTGCCGAGGCTATTCTCAATATATCTCATTGATCAAACCTAAGCCCGTTTTAGTTTTGTATGGTTTGTGGAAGAAAATTGTGAAAAATATATAATTCTTTGGAAAATTCAATCTTTTTTCACTTAAATGCAAAGGGTGGGAGTTGAGGGCTCGGTATATTCTTGAAATAGCTTGGAATAATTTGCCGAGGCTATTCTCGATATATCTCAATGATCAAACCTGAGCCCATTTTAGTTTTGTATGGTTTGTGAAAGAAAATTGTGAAAAATATATAATTCTTTGGAAAATTCAATCTTTTTTCACTAAAATGCAAAGGGTGGGAGTTGAGGGCTCGGTATATTCTTGGAAAAGCTTGGAATAATTTGCCGAGGACATTTTGGATTTATCTCAATGATCAAACCTGAGCCCATTTTAGGTTTGTATGGTTTGTGGAAGAAAATTGTGAAAAATATATAATTCTTTGGAAAATTCAATCTTTTTTCACTAAAATGCAAAGGGTGGGAGTTGAGGGCTCGGTATATTCCTGAAATAGCTTGGAATAATTTTCCGAGGACATTCTCGATATACTTCAATGATCAAACCTAAGCCCATTTTAGTTTTGTATGGTTTGTGGAAGAAAATTGTGAAAAATATATAATTCTTTGGAAAATTCAATCTTTTTTCACTAAAATGCAAAGGGTGGGAGTTGAAGGCTCGGTATATTCTTGAAATAGCTTGGAATGATTTGCCGAGGACATTCTCGATATATTTCAATGATCAAACCTAAGCCCATTTTAGTTTTGTATGGTTTGTGGAAGAAAATTTTGAAAAATATATAATTCTTTGGAAAATTCAATCTTTTTTCACTTAAATGCAAAGGGTGGGAGTTGAGGGCTCGGTATATTCTTGAAATAGCTTGGAATAGTTTCCCGAGGACATTTTCGATATATTTCAATGATGAAACCTGAGCCCATTTTAGTTTTGTATGGTTTGTAGAAGAAATTTTTTTTTTTTTTACGAATTCATTTATTTATACAGGCTCAATCGAATCAACTTTACAGAGCCAAGTTTTCATGTTTTATATACATCAGTTATCTTAGAACTAAGGTTAAGGGGATAGAACCGATTACTCGCGGTCGTCTCGAGGTTAATAGGAATAACAATTTTAAGGATGGGAAAATTGGGGTGGAAATTTTGAACAAAGCATAAGGAACAATGGTTTTCTTATATCTAGAACTTCAAATTATAATTTTTTAATTGAACGTTTTTAATTAAAAAAAAAAGAATAACTCACTTACACACACAATCACACTCACACACACACACACAACCACACTCACACACTGGCGCACACATTCCTCACAAATTTAACCTAAACAAGTAAGTTAATCAAACTACAATCTAAGGCTAATGTTAATCAAAAACACATAAATGAGTTTCATAAACTCCAGATCGCGCGCAGCCAAAATATCTCGAATCGGTACATTGGGTTGTCTACCTCGAGCCCGAAGGGAATCATACAGCCCAGATCTGACTCCACGATGCTCAGCACAAAACCAAATAACGTGATCTGCGTCCTGGTAACCTTGTCCGCATTCACAGAGATTGCTGTCTCCCAGCCCAACACGGAACAAATGAGCGTTTAAAGAATAATGATTGGACATGAGGCGAGACATCACACGAATGAAGTCTCGACCCACATCTAATCCCCTGAACCAACATTTCTTAGACACCTTTGGAGTGATAGAATGTAGCCATCGCCCCAAGTCTCCTCTACTCCATTTATACTGCCAGCTATCGAGTGATATCTGACGAAAAATAGTAAAAAATTCGTTGAAGGCGATTTGTCGATCATAAATATCGCCTTCCATAGCGCCCACCCTTGCAAGCGAGTCCGCTTTCTCATTGTCAGGAATCGAACAATGAGAAGGGACCCACACAAAGGTGATAATAAAAGAACGTGAAGATAAAGCACTTAGAAGACCTCGTATTTTCATAAGAAAATAGGAGGTGTGCTTTACCGGCCTCAAGGAGCGAATAGCCTCTATAGAACTAAGACTATTTGTGAAAATGAAGTATTGATCCGGTGTAAAAGAGGCAACAGTTTCTAAAGAAAAATAAATTGCTGCCAATTCCGCGACAAAAACAGAACAAGGTGCTTGAAGTTTACGAGCGACGCTATAATTTTCATTGTATACACCAAAGCCAGCGGAGTCCTCTATCAAAGACCCGTCAGTGAAAAACGTTTTAGTAGAATCAACTAGGCCAAACTTTGCAGCAAATATCACCGGAGCAATCATAGGACGATGATGCTCTGGGATTCCACGAAGCTCCTGTTTCATGGATAAATCAAAATGAACCGAATTTCCGAAGTCGGAGAAGCAAACACAATTGGGAATATTAAGCGAAGGGCTGACATCCTGTGTTATGTACAAATGGTACAAGCTCATGAAGCGGGTTTGAGGATTCAACTCTAGGAGCTTCTCAAAATTTTCAATCACCTGGGGGTTCATAACTTCACACCTGGTGAGGAGCCGGAGAGATAACTCTGTAAACCGATCTGAGAGTGGCAACATGCCAGCCAGCACTTCAAGACTCATGGTGTGAGTCGAGTGCATGCAACCTAATGCGATACGAAGACACCGATACTGAATACGTTCCAGTTTGATTATGTGCGACCGAGCCGCTGACTGAAAACAAAAACTACCGTATTCCATAACCGACAAAATCGTTGTCCGGTACAACGTTAGAAGATCTTGCGGGTGCGCTCCCCACCAGGTCCCGGTAATTGTGCAGAAAAAATTGACCCTTTGCTGGCATTTTCGCTTCAGGTACTCAATGTGAGATCTCCAGGTGCACTTTGAATCGAACCAGACCCCAAGATATTTAAATGACATGGAATGAGTTATCGGTGTACCCAAAACTTGAAGTTTCGGTTGTGCAGGGTTATGCTTCTTAGAAAAAACTACCAACTCAGTTTTCTCCGTAGAGAATAGAAGAAAATTGTGAAAAATATATAATTCTTTGGAAAACTCAATCTTTTTTCACTAAAATGCAAAGGGTGGGAGATGAGGGCTCGGTATATTCTTGAAATAGCTTGGAATAGTTTCCCGAGGACATTCTCGATATATCTCAATGATCAAACCTAAGCCCATTTTAGTTTTGTATGGTTTGTGGAAGAAAATTGTGAAAAATATATAATTCTTTGGAAAATTCAATCTTTTTTCACTAAAATGCAATGGGTGGGAGTTGAGGGTTCAGTATATTCTTGAAATAGCTTGGAATTATTTGCCGAGGCTATTTTTGATATATCTCAATGATCAAACCTGAGCCCATTTTAGTTTTGTATGGTTTGTGGAAGAAAATTGTGAAAAATATATAATTCTTTGGAAAATTCAATCTTTTTTCACTAAAATGCAAAGGGTGGGAGTTGAGGGCTCGGTATATTCTTGAAATAGCTTGGAATAGTTTGCCGTGAACATTCTCGATATATCTCAATGATCAAACCTGAGCCCATATTAGGTTTGTATGGTTTGTGGAAGAAAATTGTGAAAAATATATAATTCTTTGGAAAATTCAATCTTTTTTCACTAAAATGCAAAGGGTGGGAGTTGAGGGCTCGGTATATTCTTGAAATAGCTAGGAATAATTTGCCGAGAACATTCTCGATATATCTCAATGATCAAACCTAAGCCCATTTTAGTTTTGTATGGTTTGTGGAAGAAAATTGTGAAAAATATATAATTCTTTGGAAAATTCAATCTTTTTTCACTAAAATGCAAAGGGTGGGAGATGAGGGCTCGGTATATTCTTGAAATAGCTTGGAATAGTTTCCCGAGGACATTCTCGATATATCTCAATGATCAAACCTAAGCCCATTTTAGTTTTGTATGGTTTGTGGAAGAAAATTGTGAAAAATATATAACTCCTTGGCAAATTCAATCTTTTTTCACTTAAATGCAATGGGTGGGAGTTGAGGGTTCGGTATATTCTTGAAATAGCTTGGAATTATTTGCCGAGGCTATTCTTGATATATCTCAATGATCAAACCTGAGCCCATTTAAGTTTTGTATGGTTTGTGGAAGAAAATTGTGAAAAATATATAATTCTTTGGAAAATTCAATCTTTTTTCACTAAAATGCAAAGGGTGGGAGTTGAGGGCTCGGTATATTCTTGAAATAGCTTGGAATATTTTGCCGTGAACATTCTCAATATATCTCAATGATCAAACCTGAGCCCATATTAGGTTTGTATGGTTTGTGGAAGAAAATTGTGAAAAATATATAATTCTTTGGAAAATTCAATCTTTTTTCACTAAAATGCAAAGGGTGGGAGTTGAGGGCTCGGTATATTCTTGAAATAGCTTGGAATAATTTGCCGAGGACATTCTCGATATATCTCAATGATCAAACCTAAGCCCATTTTAGTTTTGTATGGTTTGTGGAAGAAAATTGTGAAAAATATATAATTCTTTGGAAAATTCAATCTTTTTTCACTAAAATGCAAAGGGTGGGAGTTGACAGCTCGGTATATTCCTGAAATAGCTTGGAAAAATTTGCCGAGGACATTCTCGATATATTTCAATGATCTAACCTGAGCCCATTTTAGTTTTGTATGGTTTGTGGAAGAAAATTGTGAAAAATATATAATTCTTTGGAAAATTCAATCTTTTTTCCCTAAAATGCAATGGGTATGAGTTGAGGGTTCGGTATATTCTTGAAATAGCTTGGACTTATTTGCCGAGGCTATTTTTGATATATCTCAATGATCAAACCTAAGCCCATTTAAGTTTTGTATGGTTTGTGGAAGAAAATTGTGAAAAATATATAACTCTTTGGAAAATTCAATCTTTTTTCACTAAAATGCAAAGGGTGGGAGTTGAGGGCTCGGTATTTTCCTGAAATAGCTTGGAATAATTTACCGAGGACATTCTCAATATATTTTAATGATCAAACCTGAGCCCATTTTAGTTTTGTATGGTTTGTGGAAGAAAATTGTGAATAATATATAATTCTTTGGAAAATTCAATCTTTTTTCACTTAAATGAAAAGAGTGGGAGTTGAGGGCTCGGTATTTTCTTGAAATAGCTTGGAATGATTTGCCGAGGACATTCTCGATTTATCTCAATGATCAAACCTAAGCCCATTTTAGTTTTGTATGGTTTGTGGAAGAAAATTGTGAAAAATATATAATTCTTTGGAAAATTCAATCTTTTTTCACTAATATGCAAAGGATGGGAGTTGAGGGCTCGGTATATTCTTGAAATAGCTTGAAATAACTTGTAGAGGACATTCTCAATATATCTCAATGATCAAACCTAAGCCCATTTTAGTTTTGTTTGGTTTGTGGAAGAAAATTGTGAAAAATATATAATTCTTTGGAAAATTCAATCTTTTTTCACTTAAATGCAAAGGGTGGGAGTTGAGGGCTCGGTATATTCTTGAAATAGCTTGGAATAATTTGCCGAGGACATTTGTGATATATTTCAATAATCAAACCTAAGCCCATTTAAGTTTTGTATGGTTTGTGGAAGAAAATTGTGAAAAATATATAATTCTTTGGAAAATTCAATCTTTTTTCACTAAAATGCAAAGGGTGGGAGTTGAGGGCTCGGTATATTCTTGAAATAGCTTGGAATAGTTTGATGAGGCTATTCTAAATATATCTCAATGATCAAACCTGAGCCCATTTTAGTTTTGTATGGTTTGTGGAAGAAAATTGTGAAAAATATATAATTCTTTGGAAAATTCAATCTTTTTTCACTTAAATGCAAAGGGTGGGAGTTGAGGGCTCGGTATATTCTTGAAATAGCTTGGAATAATTTGCCGAGGCTATTCTCGATATATCTCAATGATCAAACCTGAGCCCATTTTAGTTTTGTATGGTTTGTGGAAGAAAATTGTGAAAAATATATAATTCTTTGGCGAATTCAATCTTTTTTCACTAAAATGCAAAGGGTGGGAGTTGAGGGCTCGGTATATTCTTGAAATAGCTTGGAATAGTTTCCCGAAAACATTCTCGATATATTTCATTGATCAAACCTAAGCCCATTTTAGTTTTGTATGGTTTGTGGAAGAAAATTGTGAAAAATATATAATTCTTTGGAAAATTCAATCTTTTTTCACTAAAATGCAAAGGGTGGGAGTTGAGGGCTCGGTATATTCTTGAAATAGCTTGGAATAATTTGCCGAGGACATTCTCGATATATCTCAATGATCAAACCTGAGCCCATTTTAGTTTTGTATGGTTTGTGGAAGAAAATTGTGAAAAATATATAATTCTTTGGAAAATTCAATCTTTTTTCACTAAAATGCAAAGGATGGGAGTTGAGGGCTCGGTATATTCTTGAAATAGCTTGGAATAGTTGCCCAAGGCTATTCTCGATATATCTCAATGATCAAACCTAAGCCCATTTTAGTTTTGTATGGTTTGTGGAAGAAAATTGTGAAAAATATATAATTCTTTGGAAAATACAATCTTTTTTCACTTAAATGCAAAGGGTGGGAGTTGAGGGCTCGGTATATTCTTGAAATAGCTTGGAATAATTTGCCGAGGCTATTCTCGATATATCTCAATGATCAAACCTGAGCCCATTTTAGTTTTGTATGGTTTGTGGAAGAAAATTGTGAAAAATATATAATTCTTTGGCAAATTCAATCTTTTTTCACTAAAATGCAAAGGGTGGGAGTTGAGGGCTCGGTATATTCTTGAAATAGCTTGGAATAGTTTCCCGGAAACATTCTCGATATATTTCATTGATCAAACCTGAGCCCATTTTAGTTTTGTATGGTTTGTGGAAGAAAATTGTGAAAAATATATAATTCTTTGGAAAATTCAATCTTTTTTCACTAAAATGCAAAGGGTGGGAGTTGAGGGCTCGGTATATTCTTGAAATAGCTTGGAATAATTTGCCGAGGACATTTTCGATATATCTCCATAATCAAACCTAAGCCCATTTTAGTTTTGTATGGTTTGTGGAAGAAAATTGTGAAAAATATATAATTCTTTGGAAAATTCAATCTTTTTTCACTAAAATGCAGAGGGTCGGAGTTGAGGGCTCGGTATATTCTTGAAATAGCTTGGAATAATTTGCCGAGGACATTCTCGATATATCTCAATGATCAAACCTGAGCCCATTTAAGTTTTGTATGGTTTGTGGAAGAAAATTGTGAAAAATATATAATTCTTTGGAAAATTCAATCTTTTTTCACAAAAATGCAGAGGTTGGGAGTTGAGGGCTCGGTATATTCTTGAAATAGCTTGAAATAATTTACCGAGGACATTCTTGATATATCTCAATGATCAAACCTGAGCCCATTTTAGTTTTGTATGGTTTGTGGATGAAAATTGTGAAAAATATATAATTCTTCGGAAAATTCAATCTTTTTTCACTAAAATGCAAAGGATGGGAGTTGAGGGCTCGGTATATTCTTGAAATAGCTTGGAATAATTTGTTGAGGACATTCTCGATATATCTCAATGATCAAACCTAATCTTATTTTAGTTCTGTATGGTTTGTGGAAGAAAATTGTGAAAAATATATAATTCTTTGGAAAATTCAATCTTTTCTCACTAAAATGCAAAGGGTGGGAGTTGAGGGCTCGGTATATTCTTGAAATAGCTTGGAATAGTTTGCCGAGGACATTCTCGATATATCTCAATGATCAAACCTAAGCCCATTTTAGTTTTGTATGGTTTGTGGAAGAAAATTGTGAAAAATATATAATTCTTTGGAAAATTCAATCTGTTTTCACTAAAATGCAAAGGGTGGGAGTTGAGGGCTCGGTATATTCTTGAAATAGCTTGGAATAGTTTGCCGAGGACATTCTCGATATATCTCAATTATCAAACCTGAGCCCATTTTAGTTTTGTATGGTTTGTGGAAGAAAATTGTGAAAAATATATAATTCTTCGGAAAATTCAATCTTTTTTCACTAAAATGCAAAGGGTGGGAGTTGAGGGCTCGGTATATTCTTGAAATAGCTTGGAATAATTTGTCGACGACATTCTCGATATATATCATTAATCAAACCTGAGCCCATTTTAGTTTTGTATGGTTTGTGGAAGAAAATTGTGAAAAATATATAATTCTTTGGAAAATTCAATCTTTTTTCACTAAAATGCAAAGGGTGGGAGTTGAGGGCTCGGTATATTCTTGAAATAGCTTGGAATAATTTGTCGACGACATTCTCGATATATATCATTAATCAAACCTGAGCCCATTTTAGTTTTGTATGGTTTGTGGAAGAAAATTGTGAAAAATATATAATTCTTTGGAAAATTCAATCTTTTTTCACTAAAATGCAAAGGGTGGGAGTTGAGGGCTCGGTATATTCTTAAAATAGCTTGGAATTATTTGCCGAGGACATTCTCGATATATCTCAATGATCAAACCTAAGCCCATTTTAGTTTTATATGGTTTGTGGAAGAAAATTGTGAAAATTATATAATTCCTTGGAAAATTCAATCTTTTTTCACTAAAATGCAAAGGGTGGGAGTTGAGGGCTCGGTATATTCTTGAAATAGCTTGGAATAGTTTCCCGAGGATATTCTCGATATATTTCAATGATCAAACCTGAGCCAATTTTAGTTTTGTATGGTTTGTGGAAGAAAATTGTGAAAAATATATAATTTTTTGGAAAATTCAATCTTTTTTCACTAAAATGCAAAGGGTGGGAGTTGAGGGCTCGGTATATTCTTGAAATAGCTTGGAATAATTTGCCGAGGACATTCTCGATATATCTCAATGATCAAACCTGAGCCCATTTAAGTTTTGTATGGTTTGTGGAAGAAAATTGTGAAAAATATATAATTCTTTGGAAAATTCAATCTTTTCTCACTAAAATGCAAAGGGTGGGAGTTGAAGGCTCGGTATATTCTTGAAATAGCTTGGAATAATTTACCGAGGACATTCTTGATATATCTCAATGATCAAACCTGAGCCCATTTTAGTTTTGTATGGTTTGTGGAAGAAAATTGTGAAAAATATATAATTCTTTGGAAAATTCAATCTTTTTTCACTAAAATGCAAAGGGTGGGAGTTGAGGGCTCGGTATATCCTTGAAATAGCTTGGAATGATTTGCCGAGGCTATTCTTGATATATCTCAATGATCAAATCTAAGCCCATTTTAGTTTTGTATGGTTTGTGGAAGAAAATTGTGAAAAATATATAATACTTCGGAAAATTCTATCGTTTTTCACTAAAATGCAAAGGGTGGGAGTTGAGGACTCGGTATATTCTTAAAATAGCATGGAATAATTTGCCGAGGACATTCTCGATATATCTCAATGATTAAACCTGAGCCTATTTTAGCTTTGCATGGTTTGGTGGAAGAAGATGAATTGTCAAGAAAATTATATATTTTTCACAATTTTCTTTACAAACCATACGGACTAAAATGCGCTCAGGTTTGATCGTTGAGATATATCGAATGTCCTCGGCAAATTATTCCAAGCTATTTCAAGAGTGTGCCGAGCTTTGATCATTGGTTATCGAAGAATGTCCTCGGCTAAATTATTCCAAGCTATTTCAAGAATAATACCGGAGCGCTCCATCCCACCCTTTGCATTTTTAGTGAAAAAGATTGAATTTTCAAAGAGTTGCACATTTTTCACAATTTTCTTCCTTTACAAACCATACAAACCTAAAATGGGCTAAGGTCTGATCATTGAGAATCGATCCCGAAGATGTCCTCGGCAAATTGGTCCAAGCTATTTCAAGAATATACCGAGCTTTGATCATCGAGATTTATCGAGGAGTAACTCCACACCCTTTGCATTTTAGTGAAAAAGATTGAATTTTCAAAAGTTATATATTTTTCACGAATTCTCCTTCCACAAACCATACAAAACTAAAAATGGGCTCAGGTTTTGATCATTGAGATATATCGGAGAATATCACTCCGGCAAATTATTTCAAAGCTATTGCAAGAACAATACCGAAGCCCTCAACTCCCCGCCCATTGCATTTTAGTGAAAAAAGATTGGAGCCCTCAAGAGTAATATTTTTTCACGATTTTCTTACAAACCACTGCCCGCAAACCATACAAACTGGAGTCAGGTTTGATCATTGAGATATATCAAGCAATGTCCTACAGGCAGAGTGTTCAAGCTACTTCAAGAGTATACCGAGGCCCTCAACTCCCGCCCTTTGCATTTTGAGTGAAAAAAGATTGAATTTTCAAGAGTTATATATTTTTCAAAGATTTTCTTCCACAGGCCATGTGTACAGAACAAAATAGGCTTGGGTTCGATCGTTGAGATCTGTCGAGAATGTCCTCGGTCAAACTATTCCAAGCTGTTTCAGGAGATATACTCTGAGCCCTCAACTCCCGCGCTTTGCATTTTAGTGAAAAAGATTGAATTTTTCAAGAATTATATATTTTTCACGATTTTTTCTTCCGGAGACCATGCAAAGACTAAGAATGGGCTCAGGTTTTGATCGATTGGCGGATATATCGAGCATGTCGTCGGCGAAATTATTCGAAGCTATTTCAGAATGTACCGAGCCCTCAACTCCCGCGCTTTGCATTTTAGTGAAAAACGATTGAATTTTCCAAGAATTATATATTTTTCGCAACTTTCTTCCACAAACCATGCAAACCTACAGATGGGCTCAGGATTTGATCGTTGAAAGTATATCGAGAATGATCCTCGGCAGGCTGTTCAAGCTATTTCAGGATATGCCGAGCCCTCAACTCCACCCTTCGCATTTAGTGAGAGATTGAATTTCAGAAATTATATATTTTCTGGTACACAACTCTGAAACCATGCAAGGTACAAGATGGGCCAGGTCTGATCGTAGTGTTCTCGGCAAATTATTCAATGACTGTCTGCCGAACCCTCAACTCCGCCCTTTGCATTTTAGTGAAGATTGAATTTTCAAGGGCATATTTCATGATTTTTCTTCCACTTAGACCTGCAAAGACAAAGATGAATTCAGGTTGTTGATGAATATGTCTGGGAGGTATTCCAGGCTATTTCAGGGCTATGCCGGGCCTCGGCTCCCGCCCTTTGCATTTTAGTGAACTGAATCGAATTTTCAAGTCTATATTTTCTGATTTTCTTCACGCCATACAAACAGATAGATCTCAGGTTGATCGACAGTGCTATCGAGTGTCTCGGCAAGTATTCAGCTATTTCAGATATGCCATTACAAATCCATACCTTTAACAGTGAGAGAGATTGAATTTTCCAGAATTATATATTTTCTGTGCTGCAAACCATAAAACTAAAGACAGATCTCAGACGATCATTAAGTGTATCGAGTGTCCTCAGGCAGGTATTCAAGCAGCCTTTGCGTTGGTGAATTTTCAAGAATTATATATTTTTCACAATTTTCTTCCTGAGCCATACAAGGCTTTGAAATGAACTCGGGTTTTGATCATTGAAGGTATATCGGCTCATAGGTATTCAGGCATTTCAACCGAGCCCTCGGCTTCCGCCTTTGCATTTAGTGAAGTTAATTTTCAAATTATATATTTTTCACAATTTTCACAAACCATACAGGCTGAAATGGGCTCAGGTTGTGAATATCGAAGATGTCATGTCAAATCATTCAAGCTGTTCAGATATACCGAGCCTCAACTCCCCGCCTTTGCATTTAGTGAAAGTTAATTTTCCAAAATTATATTATTTTGCAATTACATCTCGTGCCATACAAAGACTATATGGGTCAGGTTGTCATTTAGATATATCGGAATATCCTCGGCCAGATGACAAACTATTTTGCGCCAGTAACACAGTGAAAGATTATACTGGGAGTGAATATATTTTTCGCAATTTTCACCGTCATGCAAGGCTAAGATAGACTAGACAGATCATTGAGACTGTATCAAGGGAATGGCCTCGGAAGGTATTCAAGCTGACTGGAGATATGCCGGTATCAACTCCGCCATTTGCATTCAAGTGAAGAAGGTAGTTGGATTTTCAGAATTAGCAATATTTTCTGATTTTCTAGGTATACAAAATGGAGCTTAGATTTGATCATTAATGCTATCGAAGGATGTCCTCGACAGAACTATTCAAATATTTCAGATGCCAATGTAACTCCATAGCACACTTGTTTTGAAAGATTAGCCTCCAGAGTATATATTTTCACCAGTCCTCTTCCTAGGCTCCTTCGTGGGCTTAGATTTGATCGTTGAGTCATATCAGTGTTCTCGGCAGGTATTCCAAGCCCCCATTTCAGGTACCTGCCAGTATCCCTTAGTGAGCAGGTGGAATTTTCCAGACATATTTTCTGATTTCTTCTAGGTATGCAAGACAAAGATGGGCTTGGTTTTAGTCATTGAGATATCAGGAATGTCCTCGGCAAACGAAACCATTTTCAGAGGCTATGCCAGGTATGGATTGGAGTTACCTCAGGAGTGTATATTTTTCTGAATTTTCTTCTAAAATATACAAAGACTAGTAGACGGTTTGTGTTGAGATGTATCAGAGGCCAGCCTCAGGAGAATTATTCTAGTATTTCAGAATATACCAGTAACTCCACCCTTTTACATTTATGAAAATGATTAATTCAAATTATATATTTTTACGAATTTTCTTCCTGACTATACAAAATGGGCTCAGGTGATCGATGAATACATCAGTAATCTCGATAGGATATTCCAAGTATGACTGGGAAATATAGAAATATAACCTCCTGCAATAAAGTGCTCATTACCTGTCTAAATACATCTAAAATGGACTAGTTTGATCATTAATGTCCTCGGCAAATTCCAAACCTATTTCAGAATATACCGAGACTCAACTCCACCCTTTGCAGTGAAAGACAGTTAATTTTCCCAGGTATATATTTTCGATTTTCTTCAGAACCATACAAATTTAAGATGGGCCTCCGAACAAACCATTTGAAATAAATCAAGTCCTCGATAAAATTGTGCAAACTATTTCAGGTAGCTCTGTCATCAACTCCCCGCCCTTTCCATTTTAGTGAAGGTAATTTTCCAGATTATATATTTTCTATTTTCTTCCGCAATCATACAGGAAATACTGATCATTGGAATATATCGGAGCCTGCCTCGGAGAGGTATTCCAGAGTTATTTCAGATATGCCAGCCCTCTGACTCCGCTGTATTTTAGTGAAGAAGGCGATTGGAACACTCAGGTGTATTTTCATATTACAATGCTGGAAAAGCAATACAAGGCTAGTGGACAGGTTTGATCATTGGGTATATCGAGATGTCCTCGACAGGTTATTCGAAGCTAATCAACTCAGGGCTATACCCATCAGCCTTTTGCATTTTAGTGGAAACGTTGAATTTTCCAGAATTATATGATTTTCACCGAATTTTCTTCACAAACCATACAAGGCAAGGTAGACCAGGCAGTCATTGGTGCATCATCTCGATAGGTATTCAGGCTGATGGAGATAATCCGGACCTGACTCACACCCTTTGCATTTTAATTGAAAGTTAATTTTCCAGTGCCATTTTCTGATTTCTTCCACCAAAACGGGCTTAGGTTTGATCGTTGAAATATATCGAAGATGTCCTCATGATATTCAAATGCTATCAGGTATACTTGACTCTCAACTCCGCGGGTGGGTACCAGAATATGATTTTCGATTTTCTTCCGCAGTATATCTGAAACTAAGAACTAGTTTGATCGTGAATATATCAATTAATCCTCGAAATTGATAAATAGATATACCGAATATCAACCCTTTGCATTTAGTGAAAGTTGGGTCTCAAGTTATGATTTTCACGAATTTTCTTCCATATGTCTGAACAAACAGACTAGGTTGATCGTTGAGATATATCGGAATGGCCTCGACCTTGGAATTGATTCAGGAAACTATTTCGAAAGATATGCCAGTATCAACTCAACGCTGCATTTTGATGAGAGAAGTTGAATTTTCAAGTGCTGTATTTTTCGATTTTCTTCAGATATACAAGACTAGATGGGCTTAGGTTGATCAACAGTGTCATCGATGATTATTCAATATTTCAGGTATGCCGAATTCAGCTCCGCCTTTGCGTACAGTGAAGGTGGATTTTCCAGAGTGCTTTCTGTGAATTTTCTTCCTGCGTGTAAGATGATAGGTTGATCTGAGATAATATCCTTCAAGTATTTCAAAAGTATACCAGCCATTCCACCCTTAGATTTTAGTGAAAGTTAGATTTCCAGATTATGTAATTTTCTGTTTTCTTCCGCAGGCTCCTGAAACTAGATGAACCGAGGTTTGATCGACTGAATAACTCGAGATATCCTCGACAGGTATTCGAAACTATTTCAGATAATATGATCTCAGCTGCATTTTAGTGAAAGTTGGAACTCAAGTGAATATATTTTCTGGTACAGCTCACAAACCATACAAAGATAGGAAATGGTATGATCGTGTATCGAATTCTCGGCAAGTGACTAGTATTTCAGATACCCGAAGGCAATATGACA